>CM076610.1:19830724-20105435 GCA_038502775.1 Hippodamia convergens
TTTCATATGAATAGCAATTCTTGATATAATCAGTGAGTTGAATGAGCCCTCTTGAGTCTTCAAGTATTTTTTTTTCGGAGTGTAATGGCTTCGAACTCAAGAAAATGCAAGTAAATTAAAATCACCGTATGATTCAAATGCATTTTTTCGGGAAGTATTCTAGAAATTATAGTTGAATATATACGAATATAAATTAAAATAAAGGGAAACAAAACTTCACTAGAGAAAGGAATGCTAACCGACTGCTATCTTACAATATAAAAGTTTCCATTGTTCTAGTTTACCTGGCAGTGATTGTCAGATTAATAGACACTTGTTTTTGTTTCATATATATTCACAATTACATTTTGTTTTTATACAAATGTCCTTGTTATATTGAAATCGCAGAATTTATCTGTGTTTAATTTCTCCGTCAATTTTTTATCTATGGAATTTTCTTCAATAAATTATGTGTATTTGAATGATAAAACCATTTTTTCAACGACCTTCCCATTTTTAGCAAGTTTTTCTCATTAAAACATGATTTTCCGACTTAAATCTCACAGATGATTTGCGCCCGAAACCGTTAGGAATTAGGGTTGCGCCTGACCGAAGGTTAAATGTTGTCTCTGATCTAATAGTCCAGGATGCACGGTCTTTTTCTGCACTTGATAACCATCAAGCTTATTTGCCGTGAGAAGCTTCTATTTGATGGGACGCCCAACAATCAATATCCTGTACAAACTTCTACAGTATGGTAGCTAACAGCGGTAGCCAGCATAAAAATCTGTGGATCCGATGATTCTAAAAATATTATTACTAACTCGATTATTTTTTGTTGAATACCAAGATGATTATCTGAATTATTTGGAAAATATGTGTCCAACAATATCTATGGTTTGATCAAAATTAAACTGCTCTGCCCTGCCCTGCCTCATCATAAAAAGAACAAATATTAATTTTTAATAATGAAAGAAAAAGTCATTAAATATAAATGAAGAGTTAATTAAGAATGATTTTTTTTCAAAATTTACATATTCTTCAGCAATTTTTAAACATTCAAAGACTGATGGAGGAGACTACCGACTGAGCACGATTGATAATCGACACAGTAAAACACTGCGCGCTCAGTGCTCTCTATCTTAAAAACAGTTCGAAGTGAAGAAAACTTTTCAGAAAGAAGGCTGTAGAAATTTATTCCTCTGTATTTTATAATAGATAGAAATAGCGACAATCTGATAGCAACCGAGATATTTGAATAAATCATGCAAAAAGTCCATGTTCTTACATTCGACCCCAAGAAATTTATAGACGCGGACATCCTACAGTCGTTAGGTTTTGAGACAAGTTTTGGGGTGTCAAAATAAAGGCTTTCACAAGTTAACAGCAAATAACCTCGAATTCCTAGATTAAACTCCAAAAGTACTGAACTATTGGATGAAGTGCTTAGAATCTACATCCCTTAGGTCTACGATAGTGGTATTATGCGAATATTGCAAGAAATGAGGAAAGATCAGATTTGTAAAATTGTGTGAACTTGGAAGACTCTGAGTCATGAATTAGTGCTTTTTATCACAAAAAATCAAATCCCGCAACTCATAAGTTACTGATGAATTATTACCAATGTAATTTTCATTTTTCGCAGCAACCTCTATCACAATATATTTTTGAACGGACTATAGATATTAATCGGGAACGAAAATTCTGGGAGTCGAGCTTGATAGAAATTACGTAGATATGTGTGCAGCGTAATATAACTTGATGGGAATTTTTGGTCCGAACATCGTACTCGTTCGCGAAAAATGTTTCGATATTTCCGTTGTGGTAGTCTTGTGATATGCAGTGCAGTAATTATTATTGCCGGAGCACAAGTCCGTGGGAACATCTCGTATATCACATCAACTTTTAAATAATTCGCCTTGCGGCTTTCATTTTTCCAATTTGGGAAATAGTGCCTTTCGGGTGCCCGCCGCGAGAGTTTTCCCGCGGGAGGCATGGGACAATTAATATAATTGAAATTTATGTGGCGTTCCTTGCTACGCTGTTCAACGTAGCAGAACCGACTTTTTTCAGCCACTTTTCTAATTGGTAATCAGAGCGGTCTGAGAAGGAAATTTCAGAGTTTAATCGCGTTTATTGTTGGAAAGTTTCGTCGACTTTTTGTCGAAAATATTGCAATGGATGCTCTCCTCAGTCTGTCCTTATGGAATCGGAAGGCTGCCGCTCTAGATTATTCGACATGTCATGCTCTTTGATGAGATTCTGAGTCCCAATTACATAAATGAAAAGAGAATTATTATAATTTTGATATTCCAGGAACAGTTTCCATAACTGAAAATAAATTTCCCCTACTTCTCTGGTGAGAATGACCGAGGAAACTGCTATTTTGCTAGTTGCTCAATGTACTAAGTTTTATAAAAAGAATAAACCAAAAAATATTCTTTGCCTTTACGGAGGCCACACCGAAAACATTTTTGAAAAATACATTTGGACTTGTTCCAAATTCAAATTAGAGAAAACGTTAGTGAAATATTCGTTTTCTCTCTTAAGTGAGTTTCAACAATCATATGAAATATCAGTTAATCATATTAAGTGCACAAGGCATTGATATTCCTCCACGAATTCAAAATTCAATTGCATTGAATGAACGAACGTTTACATGTACATGAACTTTCTGGATAAGATCAGCTGAAAAAATGAATGTTGGTTCGATACTTTTGGTGTTTACCTGAGGTAGATAGAGAGCGAAAAGAAAAATCAATTAGAAAATTTTTTTAATCAACTTGAGTCTCTGCGTGAGATTGCAGAAGATCATCCTTATTTGTAGGTCAAGTGTCCCTGTGAACAATCTTAAATACAATGTAAAATGAAACTACACTTTTGCGGTATTACAAAACTCTACATTCAATAATTTTTCTATATAAATAGTACTTATATTTCATATTTTCGCTAAAACAGTGGATTTGATCAAATCACAGAGTGGTTATTCTAACATCTTTTTTGAATTGATCCATTTCAGGGATTTATTCAAATCTCCATTTTCGTCATCTCCGCCAACAAACAATATCGAGTTTTAGACGGGATCTTATTTCTGCTTGTGATAACCAAATGTTCGTTTTATATCATTCATAACTGAGTTGCGTCCCCGACATAACAAAAAACAATGGAGAACATTAATTTGTTGTTTTCAGGGTGGAATCGGTAAGAATCCGGAAATAACGATTTTATACTTGTTCTAATATTGTTTCTCGTCATGCGGAAAGAACTGAAACGTCGTTTCCGTCAGCATGACTCGACACTGAACTGCATGATTTATACGTGGACGCAGCGATGTCATACCTAACTTTTAAAACCCCATTAAAACTTTGCCGTTTTTCCTTCGCGAAAGTCCCGGACCATCCAAAACGTTATTTATTCGGATTCCCTTCCTCAACTTTTAACTCCGACTCCCTAATATAATTTATCCCTTCTCGAAACCGGCCTATCCGTCGGAATTGGAAAAGTATCGTTTATTCAAACGCTTTTTTCAGCTGAAAAGAGAGCCCGCTTCGTTGGGGCGATATTGGATTCGAGTGCCTGACAGGTCGGAAACATCAAGGATGAGAGGTTGTCTCGTGTTTTACATCGGGAATCCATCGCGATTTCTGGGTCAGCGTCATCCCATGATATCGTCTCTCTGTCGACGAGGAAGGTTGGTGGATGGGGAGAATGCTGGTTCTGGTTTTTATGAATCCGGTTTCGGGAATGGTTGGAGAATAGAAGGGGTTCTAATCGCATCTGATCATTAGGGGAATGTTAATCCTCCCCCATTCCGACTGTCTCGGAAGGATTAAATTGATTCGCCTGTTTCTTGATGAATATTCCCGGGTTTAAAGAATATTGATAGTCTGAGAGGATTCCGAGGCCTAATTGAATTGAAAAAGCTTGTGTAGTGTTGACTTATTATGGAAAGAATAATTCTCCTGATTTAACTCCATCGGACTATTTTCCTGCAGATTATTCTTGCCTGAATGCCTCGAACCATTGTTGAACTAAAAGCAAATGATCATAACACCATAGCTGTTACAACATGCGAAATTACTTCACATTGAAAATATTGCGTGGTTTGATCGAACAAGCAGTTTTTTTTTTATGTTTATTCAGGGATATTGCTGATCTTAACTGATCGTGGGAGAGGGGGCAGTCTATTGATTGTCTTCAATGTATCAATTTACGTCAATAGTTTTTTCTCAAATTCTGTAGGAATTCTGCAACACTTGGTACAACAAAATCGTGCGAGAATATCTAAATTTCACAAAGATTTCATGGTTATATTTCATTATTTTACGTTGGTATTTCCCTGCGAATTATTTATCCATTATATAATATATTTGTGATGCAGAAAACAGTTCTGCCGATGAATATTTTTTAATACAAAAATCAATAGTTATTTATGAAACAATTCTCATACGAGTTTTAAAATTCAAAAAAGAGCCACGAAGTGGCAGTAGTTTTCTATCTGTCCTACAGACGGGATCGCCTTTTTTTTGAATATCGGTTATTGAAAACAGCGATATGACTAAAAAGAATAACTAACACACAACTGTAATTTACTGTAACTTCTGCTCCCACCCTTTCGTTTCGGACGGAAGTCGTTCGCCTCGTTAAAATATTCGAGTGCCGAACGGTTCCCACCTATACCAACAGTTCCTGATCCGAAGATGGCCCAATTATTAGGCATTTCCAGTCAGCTGATTTTGGCACAACTATTTTCTATGTCGTGAGTGGCACACAAATTGTAGAAACCAGTGAAAGTGGTAAAGCCACCTTTTTTTTGGCGAATTCCTCATACTACGTGAAAAATCACTAGTCACACAGGTTACAGTACAAAAATACACAAAAAGCTGACAAGAATTTTTTTGTTGTTATGTATTTGCTAAATAAAGTGGAATTATTCTCATTATTTATATATGTATTGTTATTCTTGTTCCAAGAAAAAAAAAATGTTTCAACTTGAGTCACATTCGTGATGTGGTGCTGATTGATGCAAATCTCATTCCTTCCTCAGATCTTTCCTGCCAAAACATAAAGGTTGAAACATCATTTTCATCTTGGCAGATGCATCTGGGTCTGTTAAATCATTATTCTCAGGAGAATCAAAAAGAAAATACCAATAGGTATTTGTTTTTCTGGACTTATATCTCCCATTCTACCATATCCCAATAATAGTGGAAAACACTTCTTCGCTTGAGAAAAAATCAACAAGACAAAAGACAATTAATTGTACCCGCATAAACCCATGTTCTAGATCAAATGAAATGATATACCATTTACAATTATATTTTCGATGTTATCTTTGGTGCTGTTTCTTGGATTTTGCTTGTTTCAGTTATAGGAGTTTCATAATGACGGAAAAATTTTGTTATTAGTGGAATCACTTGTTCCTGACCGTTCGCGTGACGAAACAATTTTTGACAGTTCTCTGAATTCTAGAACCCGGTTCTCTCTGAACCCAGGTCACAACAGAACTCCCAAGTGGACAAACCTTAATATGACTTGTGTGAAATTCCTTCTTTCTATGCGACATAAATTGACAAACGTCACTTTCTTTTACTCTTTCTGTAATCGAGATAAACTAAAAATTTGAACACCACCAAGTCGAATTTCTCCTTACTACATGAGGCCTGCAATTCCAAATTTCCCAACTGCACTCTCGCAACAGAGTATCGCAAGAACAAATACTAAATATACATCATTTTCTGATGGTGCAACCTGCTTCAGAACTGAAATAACTCAAAGTACGTACGACTTGCGACACGACAGAGAAAGAAGCAGATTGATGGATATATCGAGAAAGCAAATAGGCACGGAATTATGTTTATGTTTGAACTGCCGTTGTTGTTTTGTAACCGACCGCTTTTGTGAGTGATGGATGATGAAATGAACGGTACACCTGATAGAAGCATTTCCTCCTTTTCAATTAAATCGATATTGCAATGTCAGTAATGAAAAAGGTCGGGAATTTGTCATTGATCTTCTAAAAGATTATTTCGTCTTGACTTCGTTGGATTCCCTTTATGAACATCACCATTGATTACGCCGGTAGAAGCAATCTGTCAAAGGCTACAAATATCAAAAAGACTTTTTTTTGCGCTGTTTATTAGCCCAGCTTGGTTGGTAGGGCTTGGTGATCCATGGCATTATAACGGTCAATGTTTTTTCTCTCTCTCGCTCGATATAATAAAACCATTTTATATGCATAACGCCTCAAAGTTTCTTTTTCATTTCTACCTCAAACGAAAGCGTGTACTCCACATTTCGCTTACTTCTCTCTCGTTCTCAAAGGATCAACGTATATCGGTCGGAAAGAAAGAGTAATGGGCCGCAAAAAATTCACGTTTTCAAGTAGCGTTCGCTAATGGGTTCATTTTTTCAATTAACCCGAGCTATTACGGCCAAAAATTGTTTGCGTTCGTTTTTCCAGCGGTAGCATAAATATGACACTTTACGATTTCCACGTTTTGCTAGCGTATCCTGTGGAATTTATTAACGCGAAATGCTTCGTGTGGAAACGCTTGAGTATGGAAAACTTATAGATATTCGAAGAGCCTCGCTGTATAAATTGCGACCAAACATGCACTCGTACTACTTGAATAGAACTGATAACTCCGTTCGCGACAGCTCCCCGCTTGGACAAATTTGAAAAATGTGCATTATTCATGGGAAAACGTCGTTCCCATTTGGAACGTTTATTTATGCTAGCTATTTGTCTGCCGTTTTTAATGGTTTTAATTGTTCGCAACTTGGTAGTTTTTTTTAAGCTTCTATATCTGTTCAAGTCTATCTAGGTAAAAAATATAACGTTTCATTAAATTCTGGAAACATAACCTAGTTCAGTTGAGTTTAAGAAGGGGTTACAGTCCAATGCGACGTTATGGTCTATTGTTCCCCGTGACAAAGCTGTTCTCACCACATCCATTACAGCTAGCTTCTAGTTCCAGAGATCTCATGAAATCCAATATCTGGAAAAGGCTTCATCGAGGCTACCTCACTTCTACAAGTTTCTTAACCAAGGCATTGTTTCCTTCGGCTTGTAAACTACAGTATAATATAATATCTTATCAGATCGAATTTGCAATTGCTGCTTTCATTTGATAATATTCATTGCTTCACTAAGTTTAGAGGTTTTTCCCAGCAATCTAGTATTGAGTTGAACAAATGTTACATTCTCCCGCCAAATATGTTTACTGTCAATTAGACAAAATCAAAATCGAGGATTTTGAATATTTTGTGATTTTTTCTTATGAAGCCGTCTGATGAAGACTTCGTAACAGATTAACTCGAAGATTTAATGTTTGTTTATTGCCAAGCATCACTTTTTTCTAAGTGACCTGTCAGATCAGTTCAAGAATACATTTGCTCTATTTCAGTATCGTAATGTGTTCATTACAGTACTAAAAATAATGCTGTAATGAAAACTCGCTACAGCACTGTTTCAGTTTTATTTTCGTTTTGTAATTGTCAGTACTGACCTCCGATCGAATCAAGTTTCGAATCAAATCAATTCAAATTTCGTAATCTGTCAAAGTTCTCAAGTCACAATAACTGCCAAGATGAAATATAAAAGTCACTTACCTGAATTTTTATTTTTATTTCGAGAGTATTTCACTAAACTTGACTGAAATAGAGAAAATATCGTCTAATACTCGTTCCAGAAAGCAATTCCAACACGAATGCGAAGTTCGAAAACGAGCGACGAAGGAGCGAGTTTTCGATAGCATGAGTATTGGAAAAAGAGCTCATTCTGCAACTTGTTTTAGAATATATACTATTCTCTATTTGAGTACCGTAATGAGTTCATTACAGTACTAAAAGTAGTGCTGTAATAAAACTCATTACAGCATTGTTTTCAGTTATATTTTTCGCTTTGTGGTTGTCAGTACTGACCTCCTATTTTATTAATTTTCAAATCAAATCAATTCAATTCCGTCATCTGTCAAATTTTTTTAATTCACATCAACGGCCAAGATACAATACAAAAGTCACAATTCCTGAAAACTTTATTTGGGTTTTCTCTCCCAGTCTCCGAAACAATAAACAATTAGAAAATTTTTTCAAATAATAGAAGAAACGCCCCTGCGTAAAAATTTGAGCACTAATTTGTCAGGGGCCAAAACTTTACAAGAAGAAATTGTTGCCTAGCAATGAACAAAAAGAAAACACTTTGAACTCTGAAGCATAACGTTTCGGAATCAAAATCAGAATCCTTCGTCAGACAATCTATATTCTTCATAAAACTTCGCAGAATCGTGATAATATCTTGATTTTTTAATTGACAATTGTCAATATATGATGAACATAGATTAATATTGATTACTAGATGTTGATATCGTTATTTTATTTCAAAATTCTCTGAAACCAGTTCTTTTTTCAATAAATCCATCCAAATTCGATTTATTCCTACAAATACAAGGTGACTCCTTGATTTTTCTTTTGTATTTATTATCAGGTTCCGTCATTACAATTTTTGTACCATTCTTATCCATCATGTGATTGCCGGTATTTGAACACACGTGATCTGCTATCTGCGATCTACCAATATCTCTATTTTTTACGTTATTCTTAGGTTCACGCTTTCTAATTTCTAAAGGTCTTGATGTTTCTCCTGTATAGGATTTCCGACAAATATAGGGAATGTTGTGAATCCATTTCTTGATTTTTGGTTCTCATTCAAAGGTATAGTTTTTGTTAATATAGATCGTGAATCATTTTTTGTTTTGAAAACAGTTCTCATGTTGAATTTTGAACCAATTCTCTAAATTTTTCTGATCTTTTGAACACGACGAATCAAATTATTAAAATTGGTTATTCTTGACGGTTTGTTGTTGGTGCCTGATTATTATTCAAAATAATTTGGAAATTTTCTTATCGAAACATCTGAGAAGGAAAGTACATTATTTTGTTCTAACTCCATTGTGAATTTTATTTTATGGATGGGGTTTTTTAGTTCGGAATTGAAGTGGATACTCTTCAAAATTTGAGAAAATGCAGATTCTTCTCAGAATACATTTCAATCGATATTTCTATTACAATCTATGAGTCATTTAGATACCCTGATTTTGTATTGGTGAGAGTTTCAGCTGAGTCGGTTTAAACGGGTGCAAACAAGGAGCCCTCCTTCGATGGGCCTCACTCCGAATCTTCCACAGTTATACTGTTGGAGATCCTCCTTTTGATATCCCATCCAAACTTTTTCTTCGTTTCATATTCAGAGTCCATGATCTAGCCATAATAATAATAACTATGTCGAAACATAAAATGAAACTGTAGACCTCAATTTATTAGAGAAGTATAAGCAGATAGGTTCGTGCACCCGAGAAACCATCGTCATTCGGCATACATGAATTGCTATTTTTATTAGAACTCGAAACTTGTTGCTAGCGTTGCTCTTACCGCCTATAAACCGGTGTAATATCTACATAGTTCGCTTGTAATAGTTTGTGCAAAGGCAAATAGCTCTTGTCAGTTTGAGAATTATACAAACTTTCAGGGGGCCTTTGGAAATTGAATATGAGTAGAACTGGATATCTTCCTGAATGATTTAATATGGAAATGCATTTTGAGATCTAAAATCTCATCGGAATTAGCTTAATCATAAGGCTTGAAGTCTTTTTTTCGAAAAGATATCTTTCAAGTTGGTTAGGATGAAAATTTCATACGGAAAAGCAATCTGTAGAAGGAATATTTTTCTATATTTCTAATCGAAAACATGTCTCTGCTCACATTCAGTTTTTCAAGTAACAATATTTCAACCCATCTGATTTCTTTTTATTTTCACATTTTCAGGAGAAGCACGGCCCATTCCGATTCGAACAGATCAATATTTAGGAGATCTGTATGGAATGGCGCTGTAAACACTTATTTCTCATACAAAGTTTTATGCCGTAAATTAACATTTCGTGGAATGCTGTTCAAAGAATTAAACTTTCCATTTTGATATCTTCGTACAAAAAACGCTCTGAATATAATTGGGTTAAATTTATAGCGTTCATATGCGCAGGGATATACTGTCTCATTCATCTCGACCAACAATGGAAATAAATTTTAAAAAATTTGAAAAATTGACGAATTATTACCGATTAATCCAAAGCGTAAAAATTTCTAGTAGGCTAATTGTTAGAAATAGTTAAACGAAAGGACTTATAAACTCTATGTCGCAAAAATCAAAGTTCAATTTAGATGAATTTACAGGATGGAAATCGAATGGATTGAAATAGAAGGCTTTACTCAAAAGGGGAGAAGAGTTAAATCGAAACGTTTGTTTAAATCATATTGTTAAATCAAATATTTTCATTAGTGAAATCTAGATGCATGTTCTTTCATTGATTTTTCGTGAAAGAATGATGTATTTCGGTTATGAACATATCATACTTTTAATGAATCAGATACATCTTGTATCGGTCAATCGGCACCATTTCGAGACGAATCATCATCTCTTAAATCACAACATGATGTTCAATGGCAACATACACATTTGCCGAATGTCGATAACAGTAAGAAGTTTGATATTCATAATACCTATTCGTTTGCCTATCCCGTCTGCCTGTCTACCCCAAGAAAGAGATTTCAACCTTTATATTCCTGCCGTTCCTCCTCGAAGATCCACCTTATTGAATAATATATTTCGTTCTTTCCTTAGGATTCTGCACGTACCCTTTCACCTGTCGCGAACATCTGCTACGCGACCGAATTTAATCGAACTCAGCCTTCGTCCCCTTACATCATCGATTGATTTTTCATATTTTTCTTCCATTCTCCGCCCTCTAACACCTTTCATTAATTTTTTAATCGGGTCGTTCGCGCGCTACGAACAATGAAAGTTCGGGCTCTACTGTAGATACTGCGGACGCGATATTTTACTAGGTTTTTAATTAAATTCTGCTGTCGTCCTTCTAACTCTCAATTAGAGCTTTGTTTCCAACTTTATCCGTAGAGGTAATGAAGTTTTTCTAAGCGTCGGGGTAATTCGCGATATGGACCTGCTGAGTTTTCACGCGATTATGATCAATTTTTCAGTTGGTACACAATGTTCTCTTCGATGAGCAGCTACTTATTTTCAATATTCATGAATTTCGAGGCGTTTTTTCAATATAAATGTTCGCTCGATGGTACCTACCCACATACTCTATTCATGAAAACAGGGTGAGCTGTTGCGAGGTAAATTAATTTCAAATATCTGTTTTTATAACACAGGCACGGGTTAGGTTGACCAGTTTTTCCTTATATATAAGAACTTTTCTGTACTCTATATTACTAAAAAACATTTATTTTTCCACTTCTTTCTGAAGGTCAATAGTCAACTGAACCTGTCTTCAAATTAAGATACTCTAAAGAAATGAAAGTACAAACCTATAAGCTGAAATATATTAGAAAGAACTGATTCTTTGTAGGTGTACGATTTTTGTGGTTATGTGCAATTGCTTATCGCAAATCGCAACCTATCTGTTGTTCAATCGTACCAGCTCTATCATGTGTCACAAATTGGGTGAGACTGCACTGCCTGAGAAATAATTACATCTCAAAAAGTGAAAATTTTCCTTTTTGGCCCTGTATATCAGGAACAAAAAAAGTTGGAATATCTCTTTTCGTGGATTCAAAAGTCTTACAAAAAATTGACACAGGGTCGCGAAAACCGCATGTCCCTCTCCAATAATAGCTGAAGTAGTCTCACCCAATTTTGGACACAGTGTACAGTGCATCAGAAATTCGATGTACCCCTTAGGATATTTCTCTAATTATGTGTCGAATCCGTTCATTCTGCCACATGTCGTAGAACAAAACAATGTTAGAATATTTCATTCTAGCACTGTTCTCAGTACTATTTATTGATGACATCTTGATTTATTTACATCTGTCAAATTTATGAGATAGAAAACAGTTCTGCCAATCAATATTTTTCAATGCAAAAATCACTGATATTTACGGCAATATTTCATTAATTTCGATGATAATTCAGCGAATTAGAGAAAATAATGTATGATACTAGTAGAGTAGGCTCATTCTAACACTCGTTCATCCAAAAACTTTTTTGAATTTTGAACTCTTGTAAGAATATCACTGCCTTTTGCACTTGTATCATAAATAACTATTCTACAATCGGGAAATAATTAGTTTTTTGTATATATGGAAGTCACAATGTGATTTTGAAATGATTGCCATATTCAGGTAATGTGTATCTCGATAACCTCGTATAATATTTTTAAGAAGAAAACTATCTTTGATAGTCATTTTGTAGTAGCATTCATAGGCATACCCTGAAAATTTTGCTTGGTTTTCGCTCAGGAGTTATAACTGAAACTTGAAGTTTTTTCAATGAGCAGCCTATATTTTATGTAACTATTAAATTGTATAATTTTCCCGATTAAAATCAAATATAATAATTGGTATCGAAAAATAATTTTCATAATTAAAATTAGAATTTTATACTCTAATGCTGGAAGATTTTTGTCTCACATTCGGGGTCCTATCAGACACAACTGCGATGTTCAGTCCTTTATTATTACACGGTATACTTACCTCGGATCTTTCTGTCACTCATTTCCTGGCGCGTCGAAATTTCATCTTCGAAACCAAAACTCGTCAACCCCTATTAGGACCAACTTTTTCGCAGAAGATGGTCGGTCAGGGTTTTCCTTCGATGAAAGTGGCATCTTCGGGCTTATGACAAAAGTCCTCCGAATCCATTCCTTAACAGTCTGGCATACAGACCAGTTCTCTGGAACTCTAGCTAGGGTGTTCGCCAACCGGCGACGGTCACGTTTGTTCTATGAGTTTCCTCATGTTGTTTCTACCCTACGGCAGATATACCGTTGTTTGCTTTGGTTGAGCTCCAATAAAGTTCAATATTATTGCTTTCGATATAGTTGGAACATGAAACATCTTTGAGGGAATGGGAAGAAAGGTCAAGGGAATTACTGGAATGTTTTAAAGGTAAAAAAGTTTCCGCCGACAGGGATATTTATTGTTGATATCAATAGGGGTTCAGTCCGATAGCTACGTTTACACACTGTCTCATATTGTGAATGGTGAAGAGAAGCTGAAGAATGAACATTTTCTTCTAGATCTTATTCCTCAATTTTTATGAATGACAAAATCTGTTATTTGCGATTCATATGAATATTACCGACAAGGATGGATACTTGAGTTTCCCATGTTTTATTGTGTATTATGAAACAAGAACTGCAACCTCAATGTATATCACATAATAAACTTAGTGTTAAATCGAGGTTACTGGCAATCACCATCTAAAAGAGGGATGAATATTTTATTCGTAGCTTTTATTCTCACCTTCCTCCAAACTTGAAATCAAAGTTTTAGGAAATACCATGGGGCATTATCTATGCAGGTTCTGTTCAAAACAAATGAAATTATATTAAAGACCTACCCAAATTTTCACAAGGAATAACCTACGAAAGTTTTTCGCATATATTATGTCTTATCATATCAATGTAGGCTGGGAATATTATCCAGCGGATTTGGTATCCCGTATCCTGACACAATAAGCTCTGCTCCACCGAAAACGAATAAACATCAGCCTTCACCGCCAGCGTATTACTCGTCCTTTTTACAGCTATCTACCCTGCTATGGAAGTATTAAAGAGTAATTCCCAAGCACTATGTGAGAAACTGGGGCTAAATACCAGCAGTTCGCGATTATGAGCATCTCGTTTCGCTTGATGCTCTTTGGCTTTTCTTTCGTGACGGAAACAAAGCGGGGCTTCGTTTTCATATCCGCTCATTTGTATTTAAACGAGACCGTAATAACAGACTGCGCGAAACTTGAAAGTTGAAGAGAAAGGGCATGAGGACGCTGCAAGTATTTTATTTATACTTAATATAATATGCGGTTCATTCTCATTTATTTATACTTAATATAATATGCGGTTCATTCTCATTTATTTATACTTAATATAATATGCGGTTCATTCTCATTATCGCCTATTTTCTCACAACAAATAAAATCCCGTCTCCTCTTGGTTTGTCACCGAAGAGGTTAAATATTGAGAAAAATTTGAAAAAAATTCTGGGCCCGAAATCTTATGGGCCATGCGGTTCCTCGGGCGAAATTCTGAACACCCCAGTATCAGAATTAGTGCACGGGTTAGCATACAGCTCTGCGTATATGATAAATGAGGTTGGGAAAGAACCACTTTAGAGAAAAACCCTGACCTCCCCCGTGAAAAGAAAATTTACTGAAAATATTATATATAAGAGGTTCTACGAGGTCTAAGAGGACATATTCATGCAATCCCACTATAGACAGAGGAAAAAACCTATTCTTCGCCAATCTTCCCGAAATTCTCAATATGCCATAAAAAGGGGCATCAATTTTCTTCAAATGAACATTGTTCAACCAACCAGGGCAACAATATTCAGCAGCAGAGAAAACCAAGGCGACATCGCTACCGCACGAAGTGTTGTTGCATCAGCGCCCCATGAAGTATCGGCCATTTTCTGAAGGATGTTATTCCGAGTTTTTGAATTCATAGGTATAGGAACTTTCGGAATCGAAACTTTCGAAATAATCCGGAAATTATTCAATTCGTTTCTCTGTTTTTCGAAGACATCTCTCATGTACGCAAAGTCACGAAGCGCCACAGCGTCGCTTATTCCACAAAATGGAAATGAATAACTGATAGACATCCCGAATACTCTGTCTGACTCATACTTAATAGTATCGTGTATTCATAAATATTAACCTGCGAGACAAGTAATTATTCTCTTCTCGAGCCACGAACATTATCCGGCCATTAGATAAGTCTTTAACGTGTTATTCTTGTTTTTGTTTTCAAAGTCCCTTTGTTCAGTTGGAGTCCTATTAATGTATGCACGACCTGCCTACCACAATTGCTTTCCAGTTATCGTCTTTTGATAAATGGGACAACCGGTTGACGCGACCTGAAAGTACCTTGACTGTATGACCGAAGACATTCGTGATTGAGTATGGCCGAGAATATGGAATGAACCTTGTAACTTGTAACAGTAGTTGTACTTCCAGATAGAACCTGTTACAGAAAAGCACGTAGTCCGAAGAAAAATTATAATTTACAAATATTGACAACATCAGTCAAGTACAATAATTATATAATATGCTAGGATTGAATAGCAACCGAGATAGCAAGTGAATAATGATTGACGAAATGAATATGTTCCTTTCACGGTTCTATAATGAATAAAATGAATTAAAAATTACAATTATACATTAACAAGATGAATTATCGATATATTTCAAATTGCAAAAGTACAAAATTGCATCCCTAATGAGTGTATTGCTAATGATAGCCGCTATTTGTTCGATCTCATTTTTGAAACCACTTTAAAAAAATTCAGAATGTCTACGATACGATGAAAAAGAATTAAATCGATAATAAAGTACTTTTATTTTTATTGACCTTACATATCAACAAGTTTCCTTGCCGCACCCTGTAGTTGTAGAGGTAGTCATTTCTTATGTGTGATTTTTATAAATGATAATGCAAATAGACGTCAAAAAATACTTCTCTGGAGGTATTTGAAATTAATTTTCATGATGGTTTTAGAAGATTCTGATCGCTATCGTATTAGGAAATGCTATCAGTTTATTATTATGGTTGTCAATATTCAGGGAATAATTGATAACAATTATTTTTCTCGGAGTAAGAAATAATTCATATTCATTATGGAGACCCCCTGGAATGCCTGATGTTATCACCAACTCCTGCTATCAACGTCCAGCAGCGAGAAAACGATCTACTTCAATCAAAAATGAGAAAAGGGAAAAACGCGAGTTCAGAAGTGGCTTGTGGTGCATGCAGATTGCCTTATTGTTTCGGCGCCTGAAGCGGCCCCAATTGAAATAACTCAAGCACAGCACCCATAAAGACTTTGACTTCTGCCTTCAAACGAAATTAATATTAATTTCTCCCGCTAGAAGCCGGAAAAGAGAAATCCAAGAGCGCGACGAACTGTGGGTCGCAGGCGGTCCCCACCTTCCCCATTAATATGGCAATTTATATTTAAATTATATCCCTGCAAATTTGTTCGCCCACCCCTTGCGCTGCATCCACCTGATCATTATCTATAATAAATTTCAAATATTTAGAGTTCGCCGCAATGAAACAACCCGCTAACATAACAATAATTTCGCGCAAGGCTGGAGGAAATACAGAACTACGGAGGTAAAGAGATGTACAAACTCAATCGGATCCCAAGAGATACGCTGAATAAATTTTGAGAAAAACGTATGGTTTTTAACCGCAGAGTACCTAATACAGTTTAAATCATCAGTTCTTATGTTCATATTCAAGAATCTGGAATTAATAGAAAAAATACCACTCTTGAAATATCTGGATGAATTATTTCATTTTGAACATTCAAGATAATGATGAATTATTAATGATATGGTTCACAAGCATCCTTTCGATACTCTTGAAAGTTATTTTTCGTTTCATAATTCTGACATCCGAAGATAACAGAACAGCTGTCGCTGTTGTTCTTGAAGAATCACATAGACCATCTATACTTAAATAGCAGTGGTATTTTTTTTCGAGAAAGCAATATCAGTATTCTGCGTGAAATCTTATTCGAACAAGATGCATTATCAGCCGTGAATCTTCAAAAGATCGATGTTTGTCTGAAAGCAACTTCAGCAATGATGAATATATACAGTCAGGACCAACGAGGCCCCTCGAATGAATAAATACATCCCCAAGAAGCTTCTGATCGATTTTGAGATGGTCACGCTCAAAGAGAAGATCCATTATTTCATCCATAATAATTTTTACTCGGGAACCGAAATCCATCCTTTCTCGGACTTTTTTCAATTCGTCCTGTGTGGCATCGATTTGTGTATGGAAAAAAGTCATGCATTATTCATACCATGAATGTGGATGTTCCTGTCGAAGTACGCATTTTCAGAGGGAAATGTAGATGTCATGAGAAAAACAACCCATACGCTCGTTGTTAAAGGTCAAAGGTGTGATAATGGACAAGACGAGCACAAATTTGATAATTCTGCATTGAATTTTCTTCTGTCAAATTACACTAGTTCGAAAATGTCCTCCTTCATTTACAGATGGAGCCTGTTGACTGGAAGTATAGTTAATATAGTTGAACAATACGTGTTTCCTAATTCAATTACTCAGTAGACAGGGGCTTGTTCATCAATTGCCAAATTTGTTGAGACAATTGCGTAAACGGTCGCCTCATCACGGGCGCGACAAATTGCTCGGGTGAAACAATCAAGATTTCATAATGCGAATTCAGTCAACAATAATGACACAACAAGGATCCACTTCTGAAGCACAATACAGCCATTGTTCACCTTTGGATTGGTCATTTTACCGATCGTCTCTTCTCGGGGAGAGTTCAATCGCTTCATCATCGAATTTCGAAAGATACCGGGTGTGGGCCTATGCTTGTTATGTAATGGACGACGGTACCGAGATCAAAAGCTGGTTTATTGTCGATCTGAGCTTATGAATCATCACAGAACTGTCAATTGACTCATTTGTATATAACTTTCCTCAGTTAATACAGTTAGAAAATGATGAAAAGAGGTTTCAGTATTCATGCGGTTGAGGAAATTCGAGCCTTTAAACATAATACATATGATCCTCATAATGAATTTTTTTCGTTGTTTGTATCCAACATAAGCTTATACAGGGTGTTTCAAAAAAAGTTGACCCCCTATTTAGGATAGATAGAAAACTAAAAAATATTAGGGGTTTGTTCAGTAAAAAATTTTCGTAACGCCATTCGTATTCAAAATACAGGGCGTTGAAAAAGAAAAAATATACTACTGGCAACATTGAAATGAAATTTTATACGAATATGTTTTGGAAGCTGATCATCTATCTAATGATGTCTGACTCTCATAGAGGGCGCTAGTTGCACGGTTCGAACCAAGTTGTTTTGAACATAACTTTTTTGATATTAAATTTATTAAGCTAAATTTTGAGCGATTCTAAACATCATTCAATTTTACACCAAAACATACTCTTGATGAACCTCGAGGATTAATCATTGTATTTACGTTAACATTATTATAATTTTCGACATTAACTAATCGAAAACATTGTAGAAAATATAAATATCCACCGGAAAAACCAGTGAGACCAAGATAATCTCAAGAATTATAAAATATCAATAGTGCTCTGTTTCTGTCAATGAAGTTTAATTTTTATCTGAGTTATTTCAGCACATGTTTTTCTATATTCGAACCGAGCTCAGTCTTAATTTGTAATTCCAAAAATGATTATCAAGATCTCCAGACCTCCACAAGATTTTGAGCACAAGTGTTTTCAAGAATTTAGTTCAACTGATGCCTAAAGTTTTTGAATCATCAAGGAGTTTTTTACCCCTGAAAGTTAAGTTTTATAGGAGGAGAAGGAGATTCAATCAAAAAGGTATGTGCAAGCGCCCCTCAATTCTACGGAATATTTTGGCTTTAATTCAGATTCATCCTTCACATAAAAACCTATTTCTATTCCCAAAATAATCATTTGAAAGTGAGTCGAGACAAAACAATATAATAGTTGTACTGTGTACCTGTTCCAAACAACCATTAGATTGAATCTTTCGTTTCTCATTTTTCTAGTGCTGAAGGTTGTACGATCAAGACGCAGCAAATGCTCAATAAACTAGCATTTGAAAGTAATGATCACTTCAACGAGCTAGAAATGATAATTGAAAAAATAACTGTGAAAGTGTAATCTGTCATGATAACTCCGCTAAAATTCTAAAAAAGAAGTCATTAAGCGATATTTGTATCTCCGGCACGAAGCTCTTTTTCGACGCTGAATAACAGTAACCGTGTACCCTGGACGAGCGGTAGATATCGACCTAATCCTTTTGGTCCCAATAATGAAGTCATTACAAGATGGTACAAAGCTATTGCAACGATCAGACTACACTTTCTTTCGCATAACATCTCCATTGCTTTCTCCGAGTTCAACGCTCCTCCGTCAGGGGCACCAACCTAGAAATTACAGCCGAAGATTGCAATTCTTCGCCGTCGGTGTTGGTATTGTTTCCGGAAAAGTGGGGAAGACAGACGCAGGCTCGTGCCACCAGGGTGATATTCAGTCAGTCTCCGAAGGATGTATCCGAGTGGAAAACCAGATTATCGGACGGAGAATGTCGGATTCGCGGACCTACTTCTCTTCATTAACGTCTCACGATCACGTTTCTACGACTGACGGGGGATCGCCTTCCTCGTGGGGTCACGTGCTATTGCACGTGGTTGTTGCGGACTTCGTTAGAGATTGTTTTGTACATCAGGATATTTATTTTATTAAGGGATAACCCCAGATTACAGAAAAGAACATGCTTGACATACTCCCAAAATGATCTTTTGACTGCTCAAAATACTCCGGTGTTCAATAAAATGAATATTTCTATCCCGAACATTACGATAAAGATATCTGCAACTTGACAAAGCGCTGACAACACGAAATTACCCGGTTTTCCATGTGATTCCAACGTGGATACAGTTTGCTTCACTGATCTGACATCTGCATCTGCGACATCCTCCCATTACTTCAGTAAATCAACTGTAATACTGGGTTGCGCTCCGAATGAACTTCAGTATATTTGAGCGACTCCAATGAAGTTATTCCAAGATGGCGCTATTCGCTGGATACGACATATTGTTTCGAGATCAGCTTTCCCTTGTTAGACAAGAGAGCTAAGGTATCAGAGTTGCTTAATGCAACATCATCGTAATATTCGATATTGTTATTACTCTCTTTTATGTTGAAGATTAGTTAATGTCTTTAGAAATTTCTAATTGACAAAAATATTTGAAATATCGATTTATGTTCCACTTCGATTTGGGTTCATTATATCATATACTGTTTGTATTTTGCGATTTGCTTCAAATACATATTATGAATTAATGAGCCATTGATACCTGCACTACTTGCAGAATCGTCATGTTCAGCTTCTCCTCATAAGAAATGCTTCCTTCATGATGACTAAAGTGGCGAATTTATTTTTCGTACGTTGGAAAAGATCTATTTTCAGGAAGCTCTATAAAAAATCAGTTTAACCGCGTTTACACCATGTACTAAAACCTGCTAATTAACCTTTACTATATTAAGGAATGTTGATACAAACTAGGGAATGAAACATTAATTTATCAATTTTATATTGCTCAATGTGACATTTGATAAATAGTAATTTTTCTTCAGAAAGTTCTGCTACAATTTGCAACGCAGCTTTTCTGCTACACAATTAACTAAATAGAGGATTCAAAATTGTTTGGTGCCTGTATCTTATGAGTAGAGGCGAGTTTTGAGAATCTTTGATTGCCCGATAAAACGCAGTCAAATTAAGTCAAATCATCGAAATTTGTGGAGATTTCAAATCAATAATTTTATTGGTGCGTACTCATCCAAGAAAATCATAATCAACTTTTTCAGATTGATATTTTTGGGGTATAATTTACACACGCTTCAAATATTACGGAAGTCTTCATCATAACATTAACCTTCATTCCATGTGCTGTCAGACTTGCCAAATTGGGTTGGTGCAGTAAAATGTTCTGGTTTAATCAGTGGATATTTCGTTTTTGCGGTGACCGCCTACCTTGTAAATTTGGCCCTTCATTGTGCATTTGTTATTCGGACCAACATACATAGACCGAACGAGGCGTGACGTCTAAATTGGCGTCGTTTTGATCGTTTCCCGTGCTGCACAGCGTCGTCCGTCAGCTTGTGGATACTGAATACGCTGTTTCGCAATTTAACGCGTCAATTTGAATTTCATTACGGACACTGCTATATGATAGAACTCCGTCGACTGTTTTGTAAAAAAGGTGATGGCAGATTAGCGCACGTTAGTTGTTGTATATTAAAAGCTCGATCATCATACACCTACATCGTTTAGACGTATAATAGTCATTTTAGAGTAGATTTAGAACGAGAGTTTTTTCAAAAGTATATCTGAACGATGCTAATTTTCCTGTAAAATCATTATTGATGCGTGAAAATTAATTTTCTGATTCAACTTCATCAACAATATTTAAGTGAATGTTAGTTGTTAAGATAAGTATTCCATATTATTTTAAAGTCGCGCTCAGCTCAAAATGACAAGATACACCACTTTCTGTTATTTCTTCGGCTGAAATTAATCCATGTTGTGAGATCTCATCATGATCACTATTCAATAGCTTCAACTTCAGTTGCGATAAATCTTTTTTTGAAAACTAGATGTAGGTTTCTTCATGATGTTTTAGACCACAGATTCACGCAATCAAAAACAACACGTCTAAACTGAAGTTCGTTTTTGACGTTATGAATATTTGAGACGAGCTGAAGTCTTGCTTAAGCCATGAATATTCGCGGCTCAAAATAGTCATTACTTAAACTACGGTGCAAGAGAAACGACTTCTCAAACCTAACTTCAAATCTAAGTTGGAGGTGAATCAGACTTATATTTGACGTTGCAAGTGAGCATTAGATACGTTGATAAACATAAATATCACTTATACGAAACAAGTCAGAAAAATGAAATGTGTCATTTATGTGACGCTATCTTAATTGTGAGGTGAAAAAAATTTTGTGCAACAAAACTTTGACACCAATGCTCCCCTCTATTTAAACAAAGATATACATAATATAATTTGAAAATTTCTCTGATCTTGTAACATATAACTTTCATTATACAAGTGATATCACAATTCACACTTCAGTAAAGTAATCTCGAAAATTGATCACCTTCGAACGATACCTCAAGTGTGCATGTAATTTGTGAGGATCACCTGTATAATGTTTCTCGTCATAACGATTTTGTATGGAATTTGCTTCTGGAACTCCTAAAACTTGAAAAAATATGGACTTATTTTTTTACCACACTTTCTAATTTTTGAAAATTGATTGCTTGCTTTATCAGAAAAATGCGGAATGCTGCCCCTTCTCTAGTCAATTTCCACCCGAATTCGTCCATCGGAACTCATTGCACTGTTGGTGGTATGAAAACATCCACGAAGAGATAATCGCTTAGTATAGTATTCGCATAGTATCGCATAATTAGGGAACAAAACATGCGGAATTTCGGTATTCGAAATATGTTCGGTTTATCTGCGTTCAAAAACCGGATGCCGGTTGCGCTGAACATAATTCGAACGAAATTTCGATGTGTTGATTCTAAATTTCTATCAAATTATGTGGATGAATGCATGTATGGTATTAGTACGGGAATATGTATTTTCGAAATACTATTCGGTTCTTGAAGAATTTTTTGATTCACTGCCTTTCGACACATTATTGAGATTCATTTCATTTTGGAAAACACGAAAAGTTTGTGAAATTCGTTTTTTTTCAGAATTGGTGCATTTCAGAGAAAATTTTTACAAACCAAAAATGTTGAGGACTCCTCACCAACTACATTTCATCTCAAGCAATCGCTTTCGTATAACCTGAAATCAAAAAAGTAGGTGCCGCTAAGTATAAAAAAAAAAGATAGCGTAGTGTAGGGTCTCTGAACCCCACGGACTGCGCTACGCTGCATTTGTCGCCGCTATACTCGCCAACGGTAAGTCGGAAGAGAAAAATATTCGAATAAATCCTTTAGATTACCTTGTTTATTCACAATCTTACGAAAAAAAAATGTTTCATAGGTAAAAAGCGGAAAAACCCTTTTTGGATAGGTACTTCAGCGCCACCTACTTTTTTATGTCATGTTTATGATATATAAAACTTTTCTCTGAATGCACCATCTCCGAGAAAAACGATTTTTAACAACTTTTGAGTTTCTTAGGAAACTAGTTTTCAAGTATCCCCCTTTTTTAAATTAAGCCTTTTTTGGTTCCTAACAATATGTCTGAAGGCAGTGACTCCTCAAAATATTTTAGAAAACAATATTTTTTTAGACAATTGACTGTATATATCCAACTTGCGAAATCATTATCTGCGTGTCAAAATGCAACCATATACGCATCGCACGATATGAGCGTCTTTGATGACGTTATGCAATAAATTTCGAAACGGAGACTGGAGAGTGCGATATGTTGTGGTCTGCGAAAAAATTTCACATTTCTTCATTGCGATATCGTTAATCCCACATTACTTCATGCTCTATTTTTGACATACAATTTTGGACGACGAAACAATTTTTGTCATCTTTCTGTTGAAATAATGATTCTCCCTCGCCTCAATCGATTCCCGGAATCAATCTCGTAAAAATAACCCATAACAGCGCCATAATTTTCATCTTTCTCTCGATAACTCGTCCAAGATTCCGGTCGTGTCCCATTTCACTCTTGTCTTTGAAATTCCCAAGTAGGCCGAGGACATTGTTCCGCAAGATCTTTAAAATGCTATCCCACA
The DNA here is from genome assembly GCA_038502775.1 of Hippodamia convergens. NCBI lineage: Eukaryota > Metazoa > Arthropoda > Insecta > Coleoptera > Coccinellidae > Hippodamia > Hippodamia convergens. The sequence goes on from CM076610.1 coordinate 19,854,052, forward strand.
CCGAACATGCTCCGACAGCAAAGTCTTCTCAGATGGAGTGGATTAGTGTTCTAAAACCTCCTTTGATTGAATTTTTTTAACGAGGGTGGAAGTTGTTTGATGGATAATCCCTGTTACTTGAAGTAGATTTTCTTGAGTATTTTATAATAGAAAACGCTAAGGGCTTGGACTATCAGGGGATATTTTTCCTCTTACTCAATTTGGTAAAAGCTTTATAGTGGCATTTTGCCAGGGAGTTGCAATTTGATTGGGGAAAAATCATTTCTCAAAATATGAAAGATTCAAAAGATTTCTTATAACTTTGATACTATACGGATAATCATCTTTCGTCCAACATTTCATTTTTATTGTTCACAGAATCTGACATGCGATTGAATTAGGTTCTATCAAACATGACTGAGTTCGACAATCTCTAGAATTTAAAGGTATTGTGTAAAGCCATATCCGTTTTATGAAAGTCTCCTCAGTTGAAAAGTGTAACTGGGCTATTAGATAATTGTGTATGGCCAAGAGATCGTAGATGCTGCTTTTATTACGTGATATTGTGTACCTTCAATGCCATACGCTAAATAAATAAATTTGGTAAATTCCTCGAATTCGAGCTCATTAAAATGAGAAGTAGAGGCAAATATAAACACTGTAACCAGTTTATATTTCGTATTTTGGTTTGGATTTTACGATCAGAATGATAAACTTGATCTCGTGTGTAACACTCCATCATACTTAATATTTGAATAAATCTGCGATGAGTAAGGGCAATTATTCTGGTCCCATTGGATAAACGGTGATGATGAAATTGATTCGAAAAATATTGGTAGGGAGTGTGCCTGATTGCGAATGCAGTTGGTTAATAAATTGATGTGACTAAGTCAAAAGATTTTTCTGAAACATCTTTGGAGTTTTCTCTCCCAGTATCATGGTGGAAGAATATTCTGGAAATCAATTAATGCGAGAGTTTACGCGTTCTAGTTGCTCTGAAGAATCCTTATTTCAATGAACAAGTCGCAGAAGGAAGAGCGAGAGGAAGAGTTATTTTGGGACTTATGATAATTGCAGAGTCGGGCAATAGAAAATATTATGCAGTTGTTGAGGATATCTGAGATCCTCCCATTCATTTATCTCTACAACTTTAAGTTCGGCTCCCACTTTTTTATGCAGTATAATGGCTGAGCCTACTATAATTTGCAAACTGTTGTTTGGACTGATTGGAAAACGAATTCGTTATCATGGATGTTGCCTTCTGATGGAGGAATAATGAGACACTGCATCCCTGAGCTGTCCAAAAAACAGGACTGAACACTCAAATCGTACAATATTAGTTTCCTGATTCATTTCATCATCGAATTACAGATGTCTCATCCGCAACATGTTGATACGGCATTGGCTTTATGTTGAAAGGCTATTAACTCCATCCGAAACTCTAGTCCGGAGTGGCCACAACAAATTTAAATTAATGTAATCATTGAATCACACTTAGTACATCCCGTTGAGAGGGCATTCAAATCAAACTTTCGGGGTCCCAAGATAGAAAAGGAACAACTCTGGCAGGACCGAATCGAGTTCAGAAGGTACCTAGGTCTTAATCCCGAAATATTTGATTGAACGAAGTTGAACATTTGGATTTGATGGTCTATACGCTATCTGAAAGGTTCATGAAGAAAAAGTGTATTTGGCTGATAAAATCGCAAATAACACCCGGTCTAGTAAAAAAAAGACATTTGTGTAAATTTGAAACACATTTGAATCTGAATACTTTTCGCTTTTCGGTCGAATCCTTAACTCCGAAATGAAATATCACCAACTAATAGATTTGAAAGTAAGATTAACTATCATCTCCAGTCGAGAAATTGTAGTTTTTCTGGTTCTCTTTTCGAAAAAAGTTTTATTATCTAGCATGATTTCAGAATTATTGCCCATTGTTTTAGATGGTATTCTGAGAGAAAAATCATTACCATTTTTTATCTTTTATTTAACCAATCTATGCGAGGCTTTTTATGAAAAATTTTATTAACAAAATTTTGTGGGATCCGAAAGGCATTTTTTTAGCAGTTTTGATTGTATGCTGGTCCCACTTATGCCTAAAGGAGCATTTGTAATCAACTCGCGTGCCGAAGTGCACGAAATTTACCATTCACAATAAACTTCGAACTTGACTTGAACGCATGCGTTAAGCTGTAATATGTGTCTCATAGGTTAACCTTACTTTCAATGAAACTGAAAACGAACAGATAAATTTATTATTTTCATTAATTATCTATGATTGGAAAACAGATAAACAGTATACTTAGTTCGAATTAAAACTCGAATGACAGTTAAACTTTAAAACACGTGATTGAAAGCACTGCTAATGAACTAAAGCCGGCACGATTTCGTGCGGAAGTGAAAGCTTGCAAGAATTTTTGCCGACGTCGAATTCCGTTCTGGCCTCAAATTTCATTTCGAATAGTACTAGAGGACGCCATCTGCTTAGCTTCCGTGCCGAAGTGCACTTCAGCACGCGAGATAATTACGAATGTTCCTTAAGGTTGTCTCAATCTCATGCTGGTTCACATGACAATCTTTCAAAGGGATGAACGTACCTATGGTAAATTCTGGGGGTACGATTAGTTGTCAATTATGTTTGTCGCCTTCAAAATATCTGTCTCCAGTAGGTTTTCTCTAATTTGTCGTTCTCGCACTGTCATTGATTTAACAAGGGGCCAGTCCTCAGGCCAGTCAGTTTTCCAGATGATCGGAATTCAATTTTCGAATTGTCAGGCTGGATGATTGCAATGAGTATTACAAACGAAAATCAGTTGATGTGTGCAAAAAATTTGCACCCGAGAATTCCGAATAAATCGTTTCATATGCAAACATATCTGACGCCTGTCAGTCATCATTTCATTGTTGCAAGACTCTCACTTGCGCTTCGTCTGAATCATATATGTGAATTTATGAAAAACATCCGACATACATATCCAATGGATATGAGGATGCGCCTTCGAATTGATTTTTTCTTGTGAATTGGTCTTGATTACCTTTTGCTTATATTGCCAAATAGTCTTTTCGCAAAGATCTACCGCTAATTTTTTGAAATATTGTGTCACTTTTATGTTTTCTAAGATAAAACATTATATCTTATATCTGCATTGGAAATATGAAAGATATAAACAGGCGGAACTTTACTGAAAATTTTTCGAGAGTACATGTCTTGTTTTTTGTTGAAAACAATGACATGGCGCTTACACGGAATTTCGTGAAAAGGAAAACATTTTTTTACAGCTTAGGTCTATATCTCTGGATAATTGAATTCTGAGCGGTGGAATATCGAAACGAAGGAAAATGCAAAATTTTGAAAGCATAAAAGAATAACAAAATGTAAGTGTGGCTGTGATCAAAATACGTCTTCTTCAATTTCTGATACAAGTGTATCTACAACACTTAATGGTAAATGGATCCTGTTATACAATATATGACACGAAAAAGAAAATTATCAGTAGCGTAAGTACGAAACTAATAAAATTTTCTGTACAAAAGTCAGGTGATTGATAATTCAGGAATTCCGAACTACGCCAAAGCGCAAACAAAATTCCGGACTGAGCAACACAAGAAAAATTCCTGAAATTTTGTATTCCGAGCGTTCGCCGACGCTGAATCACCCGGCCAAGCGTACAATTTATCCCCGAGATATGAAAAATCGCATGGACCGTTCAGTTATTTCTGGTTTCAAAAGAGTCGACAGCAATGAAAATTAAATTCCACCTTGCGCGGAGAAGATTGAGAAAGGAAGATGGAGAATAAAAACTTAATTGAAAATCTTGTTCTTTCAAAAGTGAATTAGACACAAGGCCACTCCGGGAGGGAAAATTAGGAATGAGGACCGACCGTCGGGACCTAATGGGGATGAAAAAATAAGGAAAAAACGAGGGTAGAATAGTTTGCCTAACTTTCGACGGAGGGAAACGAGGTTATTGCGACGAGAAGAGAATCGAAGAATAAAAGAGGCGGCCAGGAAATAAGACCATTAGAGACTTTTTGATAATTACATCTTCCGTTTCGGATGAATTTCATTAGGGTTCCGATGCCGACGGGGATTCCGTTCTGAAGATGTCTGGATGTTCCTGAACAATAAACAGATGGAAATTCTTGATTACATTGCTTTAATTCCTTAGCTGGACAAGTCGAGGATATCCAAGCTCAACTCATCTCATGGGATTTCTCAATGAGGGATAAGTTCATGCTTAAGAGGAACATTTACTTACAATAATTACTTCTGTTGTTCAATGAAGACTGGGACAAAATCTCGATTTGAACTTTGGAATTGACCCCACCAATTCCGTGTTTCCGAATGTTTTGTTGGTGTTTAATTTTCTGTAACTAAGAATTATGAAATTTTCATTTTAGAAGACTTTGAAGTAACTAAATAAATAGTTTCGCCTTCTTAGTTTTGTATGAAATTGAAAATTCAGATGCATTGATAGCAGTTTTTCATTATCATAGCTTTTTCTTCCACTTAACGAATACATATCATTTATAATAGTGAGAGCTTCTGTCTCAGTTAAATTTAATTTAATTAGAGTAAATAACGTATGATACTCGTACAGAAAGCTCATTCTCACACTCGAGAGAATTGATTCAGAGGTATAAATTTTTATAATGATCCATTCATATTTTCGTGAACTCTGATGCTGTCTCTATAACGAATGCATTTTATAACAGAACTCATAACATGTTATTTGAGGTGAGAAGTTCTTCTAGGGAAATACATATATAGGTATTTCGTATTCAAGATGATCGTATATTGAACATTTGTTTAAATTTCATTGTTTTCTGAAAATTGATATTTTTCGATAGTTTTCGCCGTTACTTTTTATCATTTATATTTTTCGATAGTTTTCGCCGTTACTTTATATCATTTATATTTTTCTTATGAGAAAAAATTGGATTCTACGAGATCATACATTTCAGTTCGTTACGGTGTGTTTGTATAAAAAATCAGATTGACAAATTCGATCTCTTTAGCGACGATGACTTTGTATTTTTTTTTTCATATATCTTCAAGGAAAGTGTGAATAGAGGATGAAATTCACAAAATTGAAAATGAATCAGAATCGGGATGATGTAGGTTCCACAAACTTTCAATTTTCAAAAATTAATGAAATTTGCCACTCTGATAATATGAAATAGTGTGTTATATAAAGTAAGCTCAAAATTATAGTTTGTATATTATGTGGTCAATGATTCGCATCAATTCGAATACCCAGTATGGTTCATAACAATTATGATGGGTACAGAATTCGTTTCCATTATTCTAGTATCTTGCACATCTCATGCCACCAGATTTAAATTGAGTTTAATCAGAATCTACGAATGAAATATTTTAGTAAAACTAGAGAAAACTGTAAAAATATCAATTGTGCAAGATAATATCTGATCTGCTGTCATAACCATTTCGAAAGTTGTACGTTTATATGCTCCGCTGGAATGAACTGTAATCGAATAACTCCTTTTACTCCTTTCTAATCACAGTTACTCGATTTAAACACGTCTCCGATTCTGCTATCTGAAATTCGAATCTTCCTACTGGGGGTGAACAGACATGTTATACCCATTTCGTCGAAACCAAAGTCGTCCGAATTTCTACTTCCATAATCCCTCCTTTCGCTTGCTGGATGGCAATTACCGGAAGGCTGATCGGGATATCTGCTTGTAGAGAAAGAGACCCATTAAACTCACACTATGAAGGTTGTCGCGATCCTAACGGTATACCTCTATTCAGAAATACACGATTGGAGATCTTTGAACTGCTCTCACTTCATCCGAAAACTAAAAGGTTTTTTGTTTCAGGACGGAACTCAAGTTGGAATCATTGGAGGATGCTGTAGTTTTGGAGGAACCTGAAAGCGATTGGTTACACGATAAGAGAGGATGTCCGGCGTACGTCAGTCCAGAAATATTGAAGGCTGGTGCAACGTACTCCGGGAAAGCGGCAGATATGTGGTCGTTAGGAGTAATTTTGTTCACAATGTTGGCAGGAAGGTATGGAGAACATTTTTTGCTATTCTCTTTTAGTCATTTCGAAGTATGAACGTGGTTCAAATATGATCGAGACAAATGCTCTGAAACGTTCATTTACTATCGAAAAAACTTACAGGAATTAACAGTTTTGCTAGGAAGTCTTTTATTTTGCCGATATCGAAGAATTCCTTGAGCAACTCGGGCAGTCATATGAGCACGAAATTTTCTATCTTGTCGTCGGTGTTGAATCTACAACCTCCGGGTTTTCTTTCATTGGGCCAAACATGTGGTAGTCACCAGATGATAAATCCGAACTGTAGGATGGGTGTTCCAGTTTACAGTACCTCCCACCCCGATTCCGGTATTGTATCGAGCGTGTGACGCGCAGTATGAGGGCGCGCGTTATCCTGGGGAAGAATCGTACAGAAGGTTGGAGTAGTATACATCTTTGATGGTACGTTGGGTGAGCAAAACGGTCCTCAAAAATGAGTCGTTATACGCGGCGAACGTTGTACGGTGTGATGCTGGTTCGCGGTTGACGATCATAGGGCTCATTCTCGACAGTTTCACGGCCATCCTGGAATGCTTGGGCCCATTCAAACACAACTCAGACGCGCACTACCGGACTGATTTCGCAAACACAGAAAAATTTCCCATACTGAAAAACTAATGAAAATACGTTGCGCAACAGCAGTCTTCACTTTTGGTCGTTAGCACACGCGTGGACATGCATTCCCGAAGAAAAATATACTAGAGCGTTCGTAAGACACCAAGCTATCATATACTCAAGCCACGACCATAAAAAAATAGATGCGCGAAATCTACAGCATTTGTCTCTATCATATTTGAACCACCCTCGTATGTAAGCTTCCTGACGCTTGCCAGATATTTCGTTATTCTACTGTAGAAATGATTGAAGGCAAGTGGAAGCAATTAATATGTCTTCGTATGAGTTCAGCATACGTCGAGAACGCCAGTTTCGATTCGAAGCGAATTTAGGCAACTTTTTTAATATGGCAATCGCATTGCTTCTGTATTTGCCCATCATCCCGTTCCCATCGCTATCTGAATACGTCGAGCGGATATCTGCCGGATGTTGTAAACATTCTTGCTGATATTTCGGTCGTATTTCACGAAATGCATCGATCCGATGCGACGTAACTAGGGCGGAGATTTATGCAACGGAATATTTACCCCTATCAAGTCATTCCCCAGCTATGAATTGTTCGGTTTATTGCGAAATTCCATAAACTGTATACGTACCAGACCCGGAAGCCGGGATGATAGGTGGTCCCTAGGAGTTCTGCCGCGAACAATGCTACGTGACGGTCCCTTTGTCCACTTATGCGATGGATGCCGTGTAACTTGGCCTAGTTACTACGATTTTGGTCGGGGAACGTCCTCTGCGCTGCGGTATGACACATACAAGTGTTTCAGACATCCAGTCGCTTCAATGATCATAATCAACGCAGATTTCAATAATATTGACTCAAAAAAATAATACTATCCTTAATTCAGATATATCACGTGAAAGATTTTTTTTTTCCAAAGAAAGATCTCAAAAGGTCTGATAATAATTGTTTATGTTATTTCAAGCTATCATTCTCGAGCTTGAAGAATAATAAAGCTGTCTTCTGTAGACAAGGGGTAGACAAGTAGGAGAAAACCATTCAATCTCAGAGTAGCTATTTTTGAAAAAGTAAGTTAAGTTCGAACTTCTATTCCAATTGCATAGGCATAAAAGGTAAAAGGTCATTTTACAAATCAATGAGACCATCATTCTCAGTACTATGAAAAATTCACTCCACAACTCCTTTTGTTGATATATTAGGTAGGTAGCCTTATGAGGGGGTGGAACGCAACGACACACAATGGTAGTGTAAACAAGACTCTTGCAGAAATTATAATGAATAATTACGTCAGTGAGCTTTCGTGTGCGAGCGAGTAGTTTCATATTTCATGAATTCTGGGAATTCGATCCACCATTGTTTTAGCCTGCTTTATTATTTCCCAGTGAAGTTAAGCGAAAGATATTGGAACTACTGCGCAACTTCTCGAGGAAGCCCTTTAATTATGGGTGAACTCAATTCGGGCATTCCTCCAACCTCCAACCAGGCCTTGAAAAAGTTCATTATCTCATTCAGTTGCAATTAAAACTCAGTGGTTGGAGATGGAACATGTCGTTCGTAGCGAATTTAGGACTTGATCTTGTTTCTATATAAGATTTAAAAGTCTGTTTTAATCGGATAGTTTCACTCAACAACTTGTATTATGTGTATTGATCATCAACCCATAATTTTACTTCAAAAAATGTTATGGAGGGGCTCCATCAACATGCAACGGTTTGATTTTCAATCGAAAGTCTCAATTTTAAACTAAAATAAACCTCGGGGCGGAGGCTGCAACCCCTTGCCCCCTCCCCTCCTATTAGTGCGCCACTGAACGCAGAAGAGGCAGATAATGCGGTTCTGTCCCGGAACAGGAACACCAGATATCTTGGTCTCGGGGGTAATCTGGCATGCTGAGCGGTTGGCGCATTATCCATTTATGTTTTCGATTGTCGGAAGTTTTCGTCGAGACGGGAAACCCAAGAATTCAAAACATTTGCTGAGTATGTGATGACGTGATATTCCCGATGATGGATTTTATTTGTTGGGCTATTTTTCTCATCTACTTTGTTGTTACCGACGGTTCGGTAATATTTTTTTTGTGTGTATAATCTGCGTTAGTGGTATATCGAAATTTTAATATGGCGGTTACAGGGGTAATTTTGGGGAGTGGGACATAATTTCATATTCTAAATTCTATAAGGTATTCATATAAAATATGTATATCTTTATAGTTGTAATATAAGCTGTTTTTTTGGAAGAATACTATTTCGATACAAATTTTTGTTCATCGAAACAGTTAGCATTTTATAATTCCGATCGGAATATGAGCAAATAAATAAATTTTCGGATTTGAAGAAACTCTTCCAAAACTGATAAAGAACTTTGCATCATTGGACGATCCATTTCAGAATATTCTAAAAGTTTTGGAGTGAAATATCGAATCGAGTGAATTATCAAATTTTAGGAATTTTTTTCTCGTTAAACTGGAGGTGTATAAAAAAATTAAACCACCTGAGTAATAACACGTTGTGATAGAATCTGAAACAGGTAGCGAAGTTATGCAAACGTGTTTTTTCAACCTGCACAATTAATCTGATGTTATCACAATTTTCACTCTAAATTTTGAAAAAAAAAGTGTTGAATGTGCCTAATTATATTGTACTACACTGAAAATTTTTTCGAAATTGAACAAATAAAATTTGGTCAAATCGGACAAATCACCCTTCTCAATTGAGGCCCTCAAACATAAACCTAACATAGGTTCGAAACTGTTTTGGCTGATTGGCCATGGTCTATAAGGAATAATTTCACGTTACGTTTCTTCTACAACTTCGGTAGGCATCTTCAGAGGATTCTTGGTGAAAGATTGCACCTCGAACGATGAATTTCTGACACTGTGTAAAACAGATGAAATGTCATTACCTACGGTCTCTTTCTTACCTAGAAGTATTGTACCATTGTGTTCGGGTCGTTTTTGCCAAACTTGAATGAATCAAGAAGGACCAGCGAATAGATTTTTTATACTTAGTTTTGAGCAGAGTCTTCACGAATTTTTGAAATTCGATTGTTTCGCCATTTATAGTCCTTATAAAACAATACAAAATGGGAAGCTACGCGTTGAATAAAGAATCAATCCAAGTATTCTTACAATTAATAATGATGTCTCTATTTGAGTATCGAAATCAGTTCATTACAGTACTAAGAGCAGTGCTGTGATGAACTTATTGCAGCATTGTTTTCAATTATATTTTTCGTTTGTTGGTTGCCAATACGGACCTCCGATTTTGCAACTTGTTTTAGAATTTATTATCATCATTTTTCTTAATTTCGATCGGATTGCATGCCAAACCACAGAACCCAACCATAGTCGTGAAAATGGAATATAACGAGAGCTACTTGTTTTCGCTCAAAGCGAACGCTCGTTTTCTCCTCAAATTTCTCATAACTAATGGTCCACTCTTCCCTTTGAAGTATTTGTTTTTTTCGAATCTCCCCAAGCTAGACATCCTTTATCTTCGAAGGCGGCGAAACCCCGCTCCACTTTCCGAAACCTACCGCCGCTCACTGAGAGGAATTAGGAACAAAGTTCCTGCCGCTTTTTATCTTTCCCGTCCGACTAGGTGGAACGAGATAGGTCAGCCTGCAGAAATTTCTGGCCCAAACCTCTCGAATCGGTATTTATGGCGACCGCGTGGGGGAGAGTTGGGGGCGGCTGGAACTCCTGATATACGGAGATTTCTTGGATGCGGTTTTCTCGCACCGATGGAAATGCATCAAGTTTGGACGGTTCGGTCCTACAGACTTTTTTTAATTATACCACTTGCTCTGTATTTCTGAAACAAAGTTTGGTCATTATTTTCGTGGACGTAGCTTCCATAATTTCATCGCGATATATCTTATCTGCTTGGAATTACATTATTCGCAGTACGTGAGGCAGTTGAATACTAGAAATCGTGGACAAGGAACTGATCACATCTTGTTTTTTTTTCGCCTTCTTTATTACAAAGACTAACAATTTGTCTAGATGGCAGGACAAAAGAACTTTTTAAGCTGGCTAGGTATCAGCAATGTTTTTGCAGTGGGGCATCATAATCCTTTCGTTCAGAAGCAAGACATAAGGCATAAAAGTCATATATTTTGCAAAAGTACCAAGGTTATTGCTAAAAAAAACTGTGGTAAAGCCCGATTCGAATGTCCCTGTGATCTGTGAACCGCTCCGCTTGATGAAACAATGATGTAATGGAGTTGCAGCAGATTCGGAGACCTAATGGGGAGGGAGTACGTCTGCTGGTTAAGTTTTAATCAGTAGTAATAGCCACCGAACTAATCGTACGGGTGAGATGGAAACGCCGAGTGCAAACGGGCGTTCGCTCTTATCGTACGATGGGAGTTAATTGCCGCTGAAGGGCGGAGAAGAAGAATAGAGTTTCCTGAAATGAGGTTTCCAGTTATCCAGAATTTTTCGCGATTGAGTTTTAGCGGAGGTAATGGTGATGAAACGTTTTCTTGCACCGCTTTTCACTGCGTGAAAGGAGGGTAATGGCCATTCGCTTAAGGCCCAATTAAACGCAAAACGTTGTGGAAAATCTTTCTTCTGGGTTTTTGAGATATCACCTCCAATTAGACCTCGAGATCATTGAAATTATTTAGAGACAAATTGACAGCCACTCAGTCTCTTTTCTTCTCCTTGTATTCAACACTTTTTGGTCTGTTCTTCAACAAGTCGAAAAATTCTTTAGGCTTCGATATGCACAGAAATGGTGAATTTCTTGTCTCTATGGAAACGGAACAGTTACTGAATAATATTGTGTCATATACAAGGCGAAACGCAAATGTAAAGAACTTATTTTTAATACAAGTGCAGAAGGCACTGATATTTTTCCACGAGTTTTTGAATTAATTAGTGTTAGAATGAGCCTTCTGTACTAGTATTATGCGTTATTTTCCCTAATTCATAGAATTTTTATTGAAATTAATGGAATATTTCCATAAATATCGTTCAGTGATTTTTGCATTGAAAAATATTGATTGGCAAAACTGCTTCTTCTCTCATAAATTTGGCAGATAAAAATTGGTCCGTGTCAATAGACCAACATGTACCATGAAAACTCTGCTAGAATGAAATATTCTACATAATGTGGCAAAATTACCGGATTTGACACAGAAGTAGAGAAAAATGCTTTCTCTATTTCAGTATCGTTATGAGGTCATTACAGTTGTAAAATCAGTGGTGAAATTAATTAATAACAACATTGTTTTCAGTTATATTTTTGTTTTGTGGTTGTCCATCAATTTCAACACAAGTCAATTCAAATTCCGTATCGTGCCAAGATACAATACAAAAGTCACTAGGAAATTTTCATCGAATTTCAGCTGTCTTTCATAAAACTTAACCTAAATAGAAAATATCGTTGCAGAGGGCAATTTGAATACTCATGCGTTCTAAAAGTCGCTCTTTCGTCGCTCATTTTCGAATTTCGTATTCGTGTATGAATAAAAAGAGCCCATTCTGCAACTTGTTTTAGAATATTACTATTCTTTAATTGTCGAGTATGAAAATGAGAAAGTTTCCTAGAATATACTCAAATTTTGTTAACGATTCAATTTTTTGGAAGTCCTCAACGTTCTTTCGGTACCCTGGTTAGCCTACGTTCTTGTGATCGACTTTAATAAAAGTTAAACTGTTGATTTGGTAATCCTTGAAAAAGTTTAAACCGTAGTTTAGAGGCAGACCACGGAGAAGATGGGTGAACAAGATACAAGAGATGGCAGGTAGACGGATATTAGACATATTAGTATGAACATAGGAATAGGAGTCATATTATCTATCTATAGAAGAACCTATGACGGTGTAATGAAAACGTATGATTCATATTGTCTATGATCATAGATGAAGGATCTTGTTTGACAGCTACTATCAACTATGATCACATTTTGTCCATAGATAGACTAATTTAATTCAACTAGTGGAACGAATTTGTCTAACCTCAAAAACTACCCGAACTACTAAAAATTCTCCGGTAGTTAAATATCTTGAGGTTACTGATGAACGATCTTCCGCACTAATAGGACATCTTAAGAGTTTCTTTCTTAGAAATTAATGGGCTACCTTTGCCAATATGAAATTCATTATACAAACTCATCCATTCATACGTAGGTATAAATCTAGATGTATTTGGTATGACTTTATATCTTCCAATCTAAGTTTTTCAAGTAGGGTGTTATGGACCCTCTCTCTAATAGCCTTGCTATCCATGGTTTAATCCAAAATCATCTTTTGTTATTTTCTTTCTTAATTTCAAATCAATTAATTGAGTTGCACTAGCAACGGTAAACGTGGCTGAATTGATATTCATCTCGAAATATGATGTGTATATGAACCTAGAATGAAAAAGAAGCACACCATATGTATAGGATCCTCGACTTTCACAGATATGAAACTATATTTATATGATGAATAAATGTTAGTCTAATGTCAGGCCAGAAATGGACTAATGTGGAACACCATGGAGGAGGCTCTCATTCAGAAGTGGACGGTGGATAGCTAAAGAAAAATGAACGGGAAGACAATATAAGTGTCAACGATGTTCTGTACTCATTCTAGTTTTTGAAATGTGTTTTGAAAGATTGAATAATTTCTATCATTTGTAGGTATATGATCATAATCTCAACCAAGGGGCTCCAGGAGTTGTTATCATTCCCTATGCCTCCAGAAACTCTGGACTTCGGAACGTATTTCATACTAATCTTTTAGCTGCCCCAAATGACCATCGTACAGTAGCCTCCACTGCCAAGACTGATATATACCGAAAGAAAAACATGTCCGGCTGATTTATCTGATTTATCGGACATTTTTGTAGCCAATAGAACTACAGTTCGCCACCGCCATCAAAACGCCATCTGCAACACGTGTCGCAAATAACATTTCGGACAATGGGACACGTCATCAACGCCATATGACCGCGGCGCAAGTGGCGCCTAATTTATTGCAGGTCGTACGCAACGAAGCCCTGTCGTGGAATTTAATGTAATGGGCGAAGTTTTCCACACACTCGTCCCACTTTTCTCACTCGGGACGAAATAGAAATAGGGGAAAGGGCCGTACACGTTTTAATTTGTGCGAATGCGTAAAGTTGCTGGGATTAATTACGTGCGGTATGCATTGTACGAGGTACTATTTGTCCGCGAGGGCACGACACATGTCTCCTGTGAGTTTTTCGAGGGTGGACTGACAAATGGTTCCGCAGTGGTTATTAATGACCCTTCTCTCTTCGTGAAATGCTTGCATTACTGAGGTCACTATTGACTTTCGTGTCAAGCGAGCAGGAATTCATTTGTATTATGTCGGTCATAATTCATAATTTGGCGCCGAAATAGTGCGGCCGTCAGAATATTACCTTCATAAGTTAGTTGGAAGAGTAGTGTGCTTATTAGTGAAGAGTGTGTCTTTCAATTTATTATGAATTTATATAAAGTGCGTTGGAATCATTTCTGAATTTCTGACAGTGATTCCGGGTTCAATTCGGAGGAGTTATTTATTACCCGGTTAATGGCGGAAGAAGTAAGTGAGTTTACTTGCGCAATGTTGATTGGCCCATATTTATAAATCTCAATGGCTTCCACGTTCATCCTAGGATAGAAACTTTTGATATTCGAAATAACCTGTACCTTTGAGAAAACTATATTGTGTCCATCTGTTAGTGCTGATTTTTCTGTCTGATTCGTTCGTGCTCCTTAGTTCTCGTATTGAAACTTTTTTTTGTTTTACCAATATAGACTTTGCAAAAGTCGCAAGGTATCCTGTAAATTCCAGCTTGTGAAATTGGGTTGACTTTGTCTTTGGTAGTTCTGATCATTTTGTGTCGACTTATAAACGGTCTCGTTGAGTTGTGCTGTCGCTGTCAGAAATTCAGCGGTCTAGAAACAATTTCAGACCAAGAATCCTCTGAAGATGCCTACCACAGGAGCAGATGTGGGTCAAACATTAGGTGGGCCAATTAGCCCAATTAAAGTGAAACTTTTTGAAATCGTTCATACCCGTAACTGGTCAAGACAATTTCTTTCATAATTTAAAAATCGTTATTACTACTTTTTATTTCATAGCCGGAATAACTCGGAAAGAAAATATATTCATAGTTGTTTTTGTTTTTAAATATCATAATGTGTACGGTGAATAATAATTGTTTCTCATGATCTGCATAGCCTTGGTTGAATTTCATTCGAGAATCAAGTTCGTGTATTCGAACGCGTTAAAAAACCTTACCCTTTCAATGACATCAAAATCAGTTAAGTGTGCGGGAAGATGTTAACCAAAACTAATATTTCAGAAAACCAATAAGGAGTAGACTTATTCTTCAACAATCTTATGTTGGGTGAAATATTATTTGAGGAATTCCGCCGTATCCAATCAAATAACGAATTCTCCGTTCTCTAATGGGATATGAGAATGCAATAGACAAAGGAATGTTCCAGCACGTAATGAATTCCGGACGATCGCTTCGTTGCTGGCAGAATCGCCAGCCTCAATCGTTAAATCCCATTTTAACTGTGTACATTTATTTTTTCTGATTCGCATCTGACCGCCTGCCTGCCTTCCAATAAGAACAAAGGGAAAAGAAGAACGGGCAAACCAGTTTCTCGAAAAATAAAATCTCGTTTTCGTTTCTCGACAGTTACACATACACACACGCGTTTTTATCTTTCTATTCTATCTCCGATGCACCTGTCCCGAATAATTCCCTTCGGATGTTGATCGCAGTCAAATTTCGAAGATATTACCGAAATCTGCACCTGGCCCAGAAAAAGGGTCCGACAGGTAGAAAGACGCAGTTTCCGTTTCGCTTATCTTTTGTTACATACCTGAAATCAGGGCGTGGGTTAAAGTTAGAGTGTTTCGATGGTGTAAGGAAGGCTCTTTTCGAACTTTCCCACAACTATTTCAAACATTAGTGATTATTGTTTTCTTAGTTGTGAGGAAAACTTTGAAGATCGAAAAGGTTTTTTGATTTGTTTTCTGTATATTGATCATAAATATCATACAAATAGAACGTTTTCCAGGGATTTTTACAATATGATATCCAGGATACTGTGAAAAATGAAATGATCGAGTTATTCATGCGAGTACTCTTAAAGACGCAGTTACACAGTGCGTAGTTCGCCGAACCTGCCTAGGCTAACTATGAACCACGCACTGTCTAACATAGGTGGTTTGTCATAGTTCACTGTTTGCGGTGCGTGGCTCGCCGAATCTGTCTGGACAAACCACGAACAACGCACTGTCTGACATGGGTGATTTGCAATAGTTCACGGTTTGTGGTGCCTAGTGTTCGAGGTTCCATCGATTGTTGGTAAATATTCACGAGTCAAAGAAAGCGAACCGAACGGTGTGTCAATTCTCTGAAATATTCAACTCTTGGTGATGAATATTATTTCTCAAGTCCTGTACAGGGTATCACAAATTGCTTGATTTTGCTATTTCTGGTACTTCTAGACTAGAAAAGTAAAACCGTTAAAAAGAATTCTGGGCTCGATTCTCTTGAAAACACCAGTGGTGAAAACCGTTTCACTATATCTTCATTTTTTGCAAGATTTCACAAAGTTTGGATATATTATCGATTTCGAAGATGTGCCAAAATTTTTTCATTTTCATAAATGTCTAAAAACGATCAAAACTTTTCCAATTTCGTGAATGTTGAAAAACGATTAAAACTTTTTCCGGTCTGTAATCGATAGAATGGCATTCGTTTTCAAGATAAAAGTCTCATTTTTTTACAATTATGTCGGAACTACTGGGAACATGTTGATGCAATACATTTAAGTTGAAAGCTGACATATCGAATAAGTCGAATTATATAAGACTTTCATGCAGTAGATAATTAGTTACATCAGTGACTCATCATTGATTTGTATCCTATTAGGTGTACAACTTAGCTTCCGTCGTTTTCTCTCGAAATTCGAGGTTTTATTGTAAGAAACTGGTAATACATTTATGATTCGAATACGTCCATCACAACAGGCAACTACTTCCTCCCATCTTTCAGGTAGCCGGGCCTTGTGTCAGTGATGGAAACAAGTGATAGTCCGGGGAAGCAACGTCTGGAGAATACGACTTCCCATTTCAAAGTTTCCAAGCATGTCTTGATCACTTTAGCAACATGGGGTCGAGCATTGTCATGCTCAATGTATTGCGGCCATTTGTCTTTCAATGCTTGGCTCAAACGCATTAAATGCATTCGATGACGATCGCCTGTGATTGTCTTGATCAAGTTATGTTTTCAATTCTGCATCTTCGAAAACCTTATCTCTTTCACCGCCATGCTGGTCTTCGACGTTAAAATCGTCAGCGTGAAGGGTTGAAACAATCCAATAACGATTCCAAAGATATTAATCTATATCCATGTTATAGAATTCTATGAATCCTTCAATCACAGAGAGAGATTTCTCTCTGTTTGTCTCAATCTTTTAACATGTGCTTGGCTGCTCGCCATCGACACATTGAACACGCTGTGTCTCAAACTATTAATCACGTATTACACAAACAATATCATATTTTTAATATCACACACAATTTAATAATTTTTCAAAAATACTCCTGCAATTTTTATGCAGCTCCAAACTGGGACGTGAGGAAATGTAGTCATCTCACCGTGACGGCGATTTTGGAACTCTAAAGAGATTTCGTAGTCCATTCTTCATGTCTATGCCTATGAATCATTCTTCATGTCTATGGCTATGAATTTGAACAAGCGTGCAAGAGCTATTGCCAATAGTGCCTTCTTCGAATTTTCAACTATATCAATCATTTAGAAAAATGAATAATAACCACGAAAGTTGTTTCTATTTGGAATTCTTTTCAACGAAATTTTACAAACAGCGTTTTCGAAGGCCTTGTTTTTCTTATTCTACACCGCCTGAAACTTCTCTTGAGGGCTTCTCTTCACAGAACCGTATACATACCCTTCGGCCAATTATCCACCTGTCTCTCCAACATGCACACCCCTTCTCCCAGTCGAGATGTACGCGTGAGGATCGACCGACAGGTCGAATTTCACCTGCTCTCGCATCTCAGGCTGAACACCGTGGGGCATCCATAACAGATTGTATGGGAGAATGGCCAGGCGCAGGGCAGATGTATGAGAATTGCATTCGCCGGCTGGCGTGATTTTCTTGCGCGAATTTGCGAAATTGTCTGCCCATAAGTCATCATGAAGATTACGGTGTTTAGTGAAACGTTATTTTCATTATACTTGTCTCGCCCAAGTAATAACTCGACGGTATTGACTTCGACAGCGGTAGTAGCTTCTGCAGAAGGCGTAGAATGTCTATTAGTTCACTTCTTTCGTCTCGTGATATAACATAGTATTTATCAGTTGGTACGCTTTCATCTAGTGTTTCGACTACTTGCTTTCAGTCTTTTTAGACAGGTTCTTTCTTGAAGATACATTATTCGTATAATAAAATACTTTTTGTTCAATTTCTCCTACTGATTTTGATTGTGATAATTTGTGTCTAATTTCTGATTTCTTGTTGCAGATATCCCTTCAACGACATGGAACATTCGATGCTTTTCGCGAAAATTTCAAGGGGCCATTTTACCATACCCGACTGTCTTTCTTCTAGAGCGCGGTGTTTGATCCGTTCCTTGCTGCGGAGAGATCCTTCGGAGAGGATAACATCAGAAGACATCCTCTACCATCCTTGGTTGGCGAAGGAGGAAAAAGACTGGACCTCGAGATCATGCGATCAACTTGTTCCTGAGTGTAGTATGTTCGAGGATTAAATTTTTCGATGGGACTTCCATCTCCTACCGAAAACGTGCAAGATTTGTGCTGTGTTTTAGTTTTAAGTCAATTGTTATTCGGGATATGTTCCAAGTAGACTGAAAAATGTTTTTCGAAAAATTTCGTTGTTACTGGTTGGTGATGAAACTGTTACCGTTACTGCTTTTTCTCGTCGTAATTTCATATTTTTAGATAATTTTATCTAATATTTTCTTTTTGAATTTTTTCCAATGTCATCTGAGAAGATAAATTCATTTGAAGAAGCAATATACGAGATTTTCGTTCGTAGGAGATTATTTTTATTTTTATTAGTAAAATCGTTTCATCACTTGAATAAATTTTATGTAGATTTAGGCAACTTCGTGATTGTTAGTTTCGGTCTGCTTGGAGCATTCAGTCACATTTATGTTACTTTCAATATATGTGGTTTTGTTTTTAGAATGATTGTTTTATTAGTTGTTAATTAATATTTCATCCCGAAGTTGTCTGACGAAAATAATTTATTAATCCTAATTTAAGTACAAGAAATTCGTCCGGCAACATCAACGGCCATTTTACTTTCGTAATAAAAAGTTTTTCTTTAGTAGTTGAAATCTTGCAATATGTTGTCATGGTGACTGAATGAACGGCATCACGATGGTTAGTGATTTCCTGTAAGACTGACGGCAGTTTTAAATGAGAAATTTTTATCATCACGGTTGTAAATTTTCTGTTATTAGTGAGAATTTAGAGCCAGTAAGAACTGATTAAGTTGTTTGAGGTTGATTGTATACGTTCATATATGTGAAATCATCAATCTCTTGAGTGCAATGAAATGAATTGATTCATGGGGAAGAAATTCGCACAACATATTCGTACGAAACAACTCCTCTAAATTCTTGTGAAAATTAATTCATGAAAATTTCAAACCTTGGATTCTGTCCTACCCTGGGTTTTTCCTGGATGAAAATAAAAAAGGTTTGATCCAGAGATATCCCACATGATTACCTATCACAATGTTTTTTAAATTTTCTCTTGTTGTTTTCGTTTTGAAAATTTTCATATTCGTGATGCAGGGGATGATTGTTCAGCTTTGTGATCTCGGTCAAATGTTTTATCTTATTTGACCATTCGATATTAGTTGTATAGTACTGAACTGAATATTTGTACATAAAGTTGTTCTGAATAATTTCCTAATTTATGTAACTTGAGAGAGCTGATGTAAAAATGTACATAGCTTCGCATTTTGTCATCCACGTCGTTAGTTTCTGCTGTTGTTCATAAATTCAGAATAAAAGTTATTTATCTAAGAATCATCGTTTTCATCAAACTCCTCACCAGTGACCTATGCTGTCTAACTAATGGTGCCTTTACACGATCCGGCGGCTTGCAGTCCCAGGACTGTCGATTTAAATTGTAGCACACTGCACACGATACAGTTGAATCGTAAGACCTGATCTGAAAATCGGAAACTGACAGTCCTCGGTCTGCAGGCCATCCTAAATTTAATCATACACTTTCAGTTCAGTTTGGAAGTTCTGAACTGTCGATGGGATCTGAAGAAATCACGCTGTACACGGTAGTTTCTCAAGCGATTTAGCGAAACTACCGGCTAGAGTCGATTTCGAATGGCTGTTTTGGTTGGTTAACGGATGACCGCTCGGTTCATAAATGACAACGTCAAACGAACCGCGCTTTCGAGTACGATTCAAATTTCGGCGAAACAGCTGATTCGAGACGTCACCAATTTGTCATTCGAATGCGGTTGGTTCAAAACTGACGGACCAATCTATGAACCAACCAAGAACCAACGTCAATCGAAATCGCCTTAGGACTTTTCGATTATCTGTGCATGTGTAGTGATAAAACTGAAGATCTACGTTTCTGCAGTCCCGGTCTGCAGTTCGCCGGTGCGTGTATATATACTTTACTTTAACTCATGATTTAGGATTGTGTACCAGAGGGTAACTCTATTTACCTATGAAAAAACAAGTTTTGATATATTTGAATTTCATACAGGAAAGTATTGCAGGTTTATACCAGCTCAAATAAAAAAAATGGAAAGGAAAACCTTGAGCTTCTACTGCTAGAATATTTGTGCAAATTGAAGACTCATTCGATTTTCTGATCGATGCCTGTGGGTGGTAAGTAGAACGAACTATGGATGGTATTGAGTAAGTAGAAAACGGTAAACCTGCGATGAACAGTTCGCATTGTAGAAGGCATTCCAAAACTGTTTGTCTGCAATAATTTATTGATCTTGTAGAGGTGAAGAATAAGGTGGCGATCTCGGTGTGGAGTCATTCCTCCAACGCGCCCTGCACCTCTTGCTCGTCCTGTATGGACGTATATCTAATTGAGTAGTTTATCTAATTATTGGCTCATTAATCCTGGTAACCTTGAAATTTGAAGAATGTCCATTGAAATGAGGTAAGTCACTCAATAATCAATTGTAAAACAAAGAATTCTGAGGTTTTCAATTATTCGCTGTGAGACTGAGAGTTTGATCTCAACGAATATTCTGTTTTTAACGTGGATAGAGGCTGAAACAGGACGATGCAATAAAAAAATCCTCAGAAATGCAGATATTCTCTACTTCTTCATGAAATAGATATCAATTAAAATTCGTTCTGGGAGGCTTTCGGATGTAGTTTTCTTTTGACTGTCACTGGCAATCTATGATGAAAACTCAATAAAAAAATATTTATATAATATGTGAATTCTTGTACTGTTTTCCGAAGAGAAAATAAGTTCAAAAAAATTGTGGCTTAACAATGCACAAACAAGAAAAGTATCAAAAAATTCGGAGCCTTTAAAAGTCTATTCCTTAGTTCCAGGAAATTTAATGATTCATCAATGGCCTTCGTCAATGAAATTATGAAGAATATATTAAAACATCAAATCACAGATTATTATCAGAGACATTCATTTCCCATAATCACCTATATATTTCAGATAATAAGGTCCCTAGATTGAAGTCCCGTGAACCTTTTCGGTCAAAATTTCTGATTGATAGAATAGAAGCGACAAAGAAATTTGGCAATCTGAATGGAATATATCCAATTTTTTCAATGAAGACCTTATTTCTGATCCTTCCGTTATTTTCAAATAAATAAATATTAAACAGCTTAGTGAATCTCAGAATCTTAGGCAAAAGTCTTGATTTTGCGGACCAAATTACACTCATGGGAAATCAGGCCGACAGCAAGATTAAGGAATGGTTTAGTTATAACACGCTCACATTAAGCCTAGAAAAAACTAGATATTCAATATGAACTCAATGAAGTCAATAAGTTAAAGTTTATATGAAATGACATATTTGAAGGAGAACCTTGATTTAAAACACTTTGAACTGCTGTATGTACAGAGTAGGCAAAATTGGTGATACTTGAACTACAACTTTTTAACCGTGAGAGATAGAGGAAAATGAATGACACGTCACGGTGGCCTTTTTAGAGAAACTGATGCCATCAACTGCATTCCTCTATCTTCTTTTGTTTTCGAGTTATAGGTGAAAATTGAAATTTGTGCAATTTCAACATTTCCCATTACCTCCGTTTCTGTTTGTGCTAGGATGTGCAGGCACTTTTTTCATAGCAATCCAGTAGCGTACTCTCTTTTTTCCAAGAGGTTTTCTTGCTGAGCTATAACATAAAGTTGTGTTTTTTCTTATGGAAACAATAGTTTGAAACAAGGGCGGATATAGCTTTTTTTCGTTAACAATTTTTCAGAGTACCGGTGGCCATGCAATTATTAGATAAAGCACGAAGAAAACATTTTCATAATTTTTCGAATTTTTATTTTTTGCTCTACGCTCACGGGGAATTTTTTCTAGCTAGACCGATGCAAATGTCGCATAACCTCTTCATTCAGCTCCTATTTGATTTTTACGACATACGAGATATTCAGTTTTGAATGCAAAAGGATCCTTTTTCACTAAATTGCCGATATCTCCGGAAACACTGATCGCCTAGCGAGCCGAAAGGGGATTTCTTTTTCTACAGAAAATTTTCCACAAAAATCTGTTTTGTTCAATTAAAAAGAAATTTTTTTCCACCTGTCACATGAACGTGGAAAAAGAGCACAAAAATGTCATTTTGCCATATTCAATATTGGGGAGAAAGTTCAGGTTATAAAAAAATTTGAAAGCCCCCCGAAATCGGTAGATCGATCGGTTAAGCGATTTTCTGGGAATGATTGATTGAACATTTGAAAAAATTAAGAGAACAAGCTTTCTTCCTTAAACTTAACCTAATTTTTTTCAATCGGTTTTTTACGTAATGAGTCGAAAGGTTTTCAAAAAAACTGTTTTTTTGAAACGTGATGTCAGAAAACGGAAAAATTCTGTCGCTCAGAATTTCGCTTAACGAGTACAGTGGGCAAGTTAGGGGTATCACCTTTAAATTCATTCCATTTTTTTCTGAAGAAAATTAAGGTTTAAATGTTCCAGTGTCCATAGCTCCAGTGGAGGTGAGTCAGAAATGGTCTCTTGTTGTTTTAAAATTAATTTTTTTTTATTCTTATTTTACTTATAGAACAAAATTCAACTAAATTCTTCGAATGTTAATTTTTTTTCCAAATTTCGCAAATTTTCGAAAATAAAATTTTTTTTATGATATATTTAAAAAAACTGGACGGGTTCTCACAACAGCAGAACGAGTAGAAACGAGACAATTACTATGGTACGGGCACGTTATGAGGATGGATGGTACACGATGGCCTAGGAGGGTCTTGGAGTACATACCATAAAGCAGAAAAAGAATAGGAAGACCAACAATCCAATGGTGAGAGGGAATTAGAAAGAGTATGGGAGATAGAGCGATTGATGAAGATGAATGGAATGAAAGAGAGAGGCATAATTACTCCCATTACCCCTCCCCCCGTAAATCCGTCCTTGGTTTGAAATGGCTTAGAAAGAATCGCAAGTTTTTTTCCGTTTCAGAAATATATCATACATCGCGTTCAGATTCATTCAGGTATCATGAAAAATATAGTATGTATTTAAAATTTTAAAATTATTTAAAAATTCAACATCGAAAATAATCAAGGGTACCCCATAACGCAATACACTCATAAACATCCCAGTTTTCGCCTAATACCCCTAACTACCCGACGCTACTGGCCCTTTTTATTGACGCTGTAAATCAATTAAACTTGTCCACATTCTCTTTGACATATGCCGCCAAATGTTGATCCGTTCTAGGGGCGGCTTTCTTCATCTCTCAGGAATTATTTTTATTTTCAATCAGCATGTTTATTTTTCAGGAATGCAAAATACTAGAGAAACAACTCAATTTTGTTTCACCATTTCGATAGTAGAATTCCAGGACTAGGGAAATTACAAGAACTGTTTTTTCATATCTTATGGATATCATAATCAATATACTAACTTTTATATTGTTAATGTAAAGATATGTAAAAAGTGAGTATTTCCCTCTATAATATTTTCATCTGGAGTGAAAGAAAATGTCTGAAGGTAAGTTATGCAATTCGGTATTTTTCGACACTAGGTGATACCTACAGTTGAAGCGTCGGATGATAAAATAAAATAGACCGATCAACGATCATTCTGACTTTTTTTCTGATTATGATTCGTTAATAAAGTGATGTAATGAAAGAAGAAAGCGGAGAGCCCATCTCAAGAATTAAAGATACAAAATTTAGCTTTGAGAGGAACAAATATAGTTGAAGTTTGTTAGGGTGGTGAAATGAGTCCCTCTCTAGGGCGGCAGTTTGGCTAGCGACGGCCCTGTCTAAAACTTCACATTATGATCATATCACTATTCATGCACTGCTTCACAATTCAAAATTAATATTGTGATTAGTCAGTTGCCAAGCAAAAATTATTTCGGTGGCGAATAAAATAAAAAAAAATGAAAAGGAGAGCGAGTGATGATGTGAGATGTTCCATTCGTGGCCACATAATGTTATATTTGTAGCCACACAATATTCCATTTGTGGCCAGTCACGGGTTTGATATTGCTAAAAAAAAGTTCATTCTTGAAACAAAACATGTTCTGCCATCATCAGCAGCCTTGGGTTCTTCAATTTTCATGATGATCTTCTTTATCATACCACAGAAGGCTCATTCCATTTCCAGTTTTTACTACTTGTGGAGATTGCACAGAACTAGTATTGGTGATCATTGACATTTAATAATCTTGCAGGGTACGAAGTATTCTTCATAAAGATCTATCACGGATGATAGTTTCGGGAAATGTCAGTATGCTCGATTCCTGCTCATCCATTATTCACAGTCTCATCCTAACAAACTTTTTTCTTTTAAGCCTTTCTCAAAATTCTCTGGTTTCTATCATCATTTTTAGACTCACAACCGTGTTTTTGTGTCCAAGCCTTTCTATTTTGCTTAACATTTTCATCTGCTTCCAGAAGCTCAATTAATTTATCGGATTTTGGTGATCCAGTTGTCTCCAGCACTACATTATTTGTACATTATATTATTTGACACAATTGGATGTCACTGTTTTGTAGTTTTTACTCTTAACAGCACATCTAATTGCTATAAATATCGAAGTTTTTTATGAAGATTTTGTCTCTGAGGTGTATAAGATACTGATGATGCCGGCTGAAACCGGTATATCTTTCATCTCAGTGACAAAATCTTATATAATTTCTCCAATCTCATGATCAAAAGATCTGTGAGCTTGGGAATTGAAATTGAATTCTTCTATGTTTCAAAAATGTTCCCGGTGTGGCCTCCGTAAAGGCAAAGAATTTTTTTTTTTACTATATAATTTAGTTAGAAACAGAAAATTCCAGTAGCAAAGAGAACAACTTCCATTGATTAATTCGAATAGAATACTGTTTATTGAAGAAAATGATTACGAGTGACCACAACTATAACGATGGCCACAACCGGTGCCCTTACCCTAGCCCTAGATGAATATATCCTGAAAGCCACTGAGGCCCCTTGCAGAATGAATCGAGAGGAAAATTTCATCAACACCCCAAGCCACGTTCCTGCGTTTTTCCATTGAATCCCAACAAATTGCCAAGATTAAAGGTTGACTCTCCCGATATTGTTTCTGGGCTGGATTGGTCAGGATTACTGAGCAGGCTAGATTAATTACCGATAAAGGGCGTATTTCACGTTCGGGACCGACAATACGCTGGAGATGAACGAGAAGCATCAATTAAAATAGAAACAGGTTAATTCAGGATGTTCAGCAGAGCCTTGTTCCAGGTTAATAATATCCAAGCAACTTCAGATTGCATCCTCAATTAAATTTCTCACCTACAGATTGCTTCTTAATAAAATTGTCGCAATTATTCTCAACCGGTGAATAATCTATTTTCGATACAAACTTCATGAAACATCTAGAAAAATAAACCGAAACTTCTCATGTTATCCATTTGATGGTGTCTCTATAGATGAGGGGTCGGCAACCTATGACCTGCGGGTAACCGAGTGAGCCGTTTACTAATTTCATGTGACCCACTTCAGTCCAGGTAAAAAGAATAATATTTTAAAATAAATTATAGAACATAAGCATAAAAAGACTATTCAAAGAATAAAAAAAAATTAAATAGATAATTTGTGAATAAGGTCGTAAACAAAAACAAGATGAGACCACGATCAGAATTATAATCTGAAATACGATAGTTTAGTCTAGGAAAAATTCAAAATATATTTGTAGAGTGTTCTGATGATATACGAATATCAATTCACGAAATAGATCTCGAACTTAATGATGAACATTAGCTTCTAGGCCTTTTTTCTTCACAGACATAATGATTTCAACTCTTGTAAAGAATTTACACAATCGTGTTCGAAACGAATGAATTTAGCAAATGTGGATTCCTGATGTTTAATATTGATTGATGATTTTGATAATAACATGAATATAATGAATAATTCTGTCACTTATGCCAAGCATTGTCACAACCTCCTCTGGGTGCTTGCTTGTGTGAATTAACTTTTGTACTCAGGTGCAACATTTCTGTATTTTTAAGTAGATAAATGTATAATTTATTATAAAAAACGTCTTTCTTCCAATTAGATGGCACATAACAAATGATCGCCTATATATATTCATTTGATGAACGTGAATTTTGTTGGAAATCTTGGAAACAGTCGACTTGAGAATTTTGTTAGAAATCGATTGAAATTTGACTTTTTTGGGTTTTCAGGTCCAGACTCTAAAATAAACTCTATAAAATTCTCAAGTAAATCAAATTCTTCCTATATAAGAGAATAATCGCATTAATTTCTCAGGAACGTTACTTGTTTCGATAGTATGAATTCATAATGTTGGGAACAGTTTTTATTACTGATTTCCCCCTGACAAACAAGTTCAAGTATGTGCATTTCCATTTTAATTTTTTTAATTGAATTTGTTTTAGGAACTTAGGGTGTAAACTCAGAAAAGTTTCAGAAACAATATTTTTCTGATTTTTGGGAGAAGTGTGATAAAAATGACGGAATCCAAATGAAAGTTTATAATGACAAGTCGTAGAAAAATCGAGTATATTTTACTGAATTCTCTGTGAAATTCTTTCATCAAGATTGGAGTTAAAAACGTGGAAAATTTTTTCAGTTAACTATCGAAAGCTCGAGAAAGATCGAAACTTGACCACTATCAAGATTCTGATAATCAAACTCAACAAAGTAGATGAACTTGAAAGGATGGTGAGGAAATCATGTAGTAATTTCTATTACTAAAAGATATTCCATAAGTGGTGCACTAACGGCAGGGAGCCTATATTAAATGATGTTTCGATTTTCGTTGATATATATATCTGTAATAGTCAAAAGTGTTCAACATTAAATTCTGCTTCTAAAACATACATTTCAAAACAAGTAGTTTCATTGAAATCTTCCGTCGCTATATGGCAAATTTTTGCACTTTTTGAAAAAACACATTTTTTTACTATAAAACGTAAAATATCTATGGAACTAGAAGCTTTAGAACAAAATGTCATAGAATGAGAGTTGTAGACTATCATATTGTGGTAAAAACGTAACTCCATCCCTCCAAACCACAATGTTTAATCTCGCAGTAGCTCATCCTGCTGAGGATGCTGATCATTAAATCATAGCTAGTGCTGTTACTCAGCAGTCCCATAAGTGAGTGGTTATTGTTGGGGGACTACACTGACCTGTAATTTGAACTGTTCCAGCCCCTATGTACCAACATTTTTTAATAAAGACTGGCAAAGGCAAGCAAGATGTTGTCCATTCTCCTTTGCACAACTAATTTTCCCTATTTCGAAAAACAACATATTATGCAGGTTTGAGTTGATTTCCAACGTCTTTAGGAATTTCAGTTGTCCTTTACCGAGAAATGATGACTTTGTGTCTCAGCCACTGAAACATGAAGGAATAACATGTTGTTTTTCGAAACAGAGGAGAACTTGTAGTTCAAAGGAGATAAACAATATCATCTTGCTTGCCTTGGCCAGGCTTTAGTAAAATGATGTTGGTACACATAGGATCTGGAGCAGTCAAAATTACAAGAAGGTCGGTGTCCCAACAATAACCACACACTCATGAGACTGCTGATAAACTTCAACAGCAGAAGCTACGATTAGATGATCAGCATCCTCAGCAGGATAAGCTACTGGGAGATTAACCATTGTGGTTTGGAGGGGTGTGGTTACGTTTTTATCACAATATGATGATCTACAATTGTCATTCTATGACATTTCATTCTTAAGCTCTTAGTTCCATAGATATTTCTCGTTTTATAGTAAAAAAATGTGTAAAAATTTGCCATATTTCGACGTATGATTTCTGGAATTACTTGTTCAAAATATAATGTCATAGTACTTTTTAGAAGCAGATTTCAGATACAATGGACGTATAGAAATTAAAAAATTCATTGAGTCCGTTTATTAGAGTTATGTGTCCGGTTATAGGAGATTTGAGTAAGAAATATATGAAAATATAGTGTCCGCGTCCGGTTAGCAGAGCGTCCGCGTCCGGTTAGCAGAGCGTCCGCTTGTTGGAATGTACTTAATAGGAAAAATACACACACAAATTTGGTTCCCAGAAAATTGGCCGCTTGTGGGAGATGTCCGCTTATTGGAGCTGTCCGCAAGGAGAGCTTTCACTGTATATATATAAAAATTAAATTTGGGAACCTGGCAATTGTTGTTTGGGCAATTATCAACAATCAGTCGTCTAAACATCTATATTTCGAACCTTGTGTAGTTCTTCTTCAGGATGCTAAAATACAATTATTAACGTGATCACAGCTGTTGAACAATAGCATGACTAAAACTTACATAATTGTATTTTTGCATCCTGAAGAAGAACCACACAAGGTTCGAAATACAGGGTCTTTCACGAGGAACCTCACCCATATTTATACGGGAAACTACTGAACGTATTTTCATGAACTTCAGCACTTATAAGTATTTCACGATGCTGATGAAATCTAAAATATTTTCAAGGCATGAGCACCTCCGGTTTTTCCGGAAATGACGTCAACTTCCGTTTTTCAAATTAGAACACCATTTTTTTATTGCAGAAATAGATTCCTTAGAAAATTTCAAGTTATTTTGATGTAACATTTTTCAGTTTTGGTTGGAAAATTCTCTCTGAGCGGGAAAATTCGAAAAAAAAATCGAAAATAGAGCTCCGCTGGAACAAGAATAACTTCGAGGTTTTTGGATGGAAAATTTTCATTTTTGGGATTTTTCAAGATATAAGATTGATGTATCCACTTTAAGAATCGAAATCGCGATTCATGATACAGGGGGTGAAAAAATTGCTTTCAAAGTTAGGGATGACAAAATCGTGAAAAATCAATTTTTTCAAATTAGAACCCCATTTTTTTATGGCAGATATTGAATCTACGTTAAAAAATAATGTGAGTGTATGCATCACACCCTTGCCCTAAAGTGGATATTTTCTGAGTTATTCACAAAAAACTGTTTTTCGTCTTGAATTTTCAGCTATTTCTTTTCCCTTCACGCCAAAAAGATGAAATTTTCAGAAACTGTTACTTAAACCATGTTTTAGATTTTACTACCCTAATATGCAAGAGAAAAAGGTTACAGGTTGTTCCTAAATAGATGGAGAATTTTGATTCGAATTTGTATCGGAAACCTCTTTATTTCAACTAATCGGATATCGGTTTTCTCTCCAGTGATAAATAAATAATTCCTTATGAACCATATGCAAAAACTTACCATGTTTTACATTCTTTTTTTTAATGATAGATATCATGAAAAACATCTGCCAAATTCCTCTTTATTCAGTAGCATTTTGTGTTTACTATTAATTTGGTGATAATTCGTATTAAGTTATAAAATCGATCACTATGCCTAATTTTACCAATGAAGATTATTTAAATCTCATTCTACTTCATGGAGAATGTAATAAAGTTGTAGATAGAACGATTCGACTGTTCATTGAGAGGTTTCCTGACCGACCCAGACCAACGAGAGATACCATTAACAGAACCATGACAAACTTGAGAAATGTCGGATCTTTCGTTAAGAAAACTATACACAGAGAAAAAAGTGTAGTAGAAGATGAGAACAACGAAATTACAGTTCTTGCATATTTTCGTGTGAATCCTCAAAATTCTCTCAAAGATGCCGAGATTGATCTGGGATTATCTCGATCGAGTGTTTGGAGAATAATAAAAAAACATAAAATGCACCCATATAAATTCAATAGGGTACAGCATTTGAAGGAAACTGATTTCGTCAGGAGAACAGAGTTTTGCGAAGCTATGATGATTCGATTTCAAGAGAATGAAAACTTTTTGGACTGTATAATTTGGACAGATGAATCTAAATTCACAAAGAATGGTTCTTTCAATAGGCATAACAGTCATTACTGGGATGAAGAGAACAACCACCACTTCAGACAATGGAACTTTCAAGAGACCCGAGTTTCAATGTTTTTTGCGCCATCAAAAATAATGCAATTCTCGATGTTCACATTTATGATGGGACTTTAACTGGTAAGATAGAACACTACACATGTTTGCATTATTTGAAGAATGTTCTCCCTTAGGAGATAGATATTCTGACATATTGACTCAAATAATTGAGCCTCTAGTACAGAACCATAAT
Source organism: Hippodamia convergens (assembly GCA_038502775.1). Taxonomy (NCBI): domain Eukaryota; kingdom Metazoa; phylum Arthropoda; class Insecta; order Coleoptera; family Coccinellidae; genus Hippodamia; species Hippodamia convergens. The sequence goes on from CM076610.1 coordinate 19,884,470, forward strand.
GACTTATGGTATCAACAAGATGGCGCGCCTCCACACAATTCACTCAATGTGTCAAATATCGTCTACAGGCTATTTGAAGATCGATGGTTGGCGAACAATGGTCCACCACGTTCTCCCGATTTAACTCCTTTAGACTATTATGTTTGGGGTAGGATAAAAAATATTGTCTACTCAACTCCCCTGACTGATAAAGAGGACTGCATAGAACGAGTCAGAAATGCGTTCAGGTTTGTTTAGATTTTTAGATTCATAGTTTTGAAACTCAATTTGGTTTTTAAACACTTTTGCAGATCTCTTCCTCCCGATGAAATAAGAAGAGCAACGCACGAAGCATTCCTGAGACGTATAAATAAATGTCTAGAAATTAACGGTCAAAACTTTGAGCATCTTCTCTAGTTATAACTGCGAGAGTTTGCCATGATTCTCCTAATAGTAACTTGAAGTCGGTTTCGAGAAGGGGTGAAAAATCTACAGCATGGTTCAAATAACATTTCCTGAAAATTTCATCTTTTTGGCGTGAAGGGAAAAGAAATAGCTGAAAATTCAAGACGAAGAACAGTTTTTTGTGAATAACTCAGAAAATATCCATTTTAGGGCAAGGGTGTGATGCATACACTCACATTATTTTTTAACGTAGATTCAATATCTGCCATAAAAAAAATGGGGTTCTAATTTGAAAAAATTGATTTTTCACGATTTTGTCATCCCTAACTTTGAAAGCAATTTTTTCACCCCCTGTATTATGAATCGCGATTTCGATTTTTAAAGTGGATACATCAATCTTACATCTTGAAAAATCCCAAAAATGAAAATTTTCCATCCAAAGACCTCGAAGTTATTCTTGTTTCAGCGGAGCTCTATTTTCCAATTTTTTTTTTTAATTTTCCCGCTCAGAGAGAATTTTCCAACCAAAACTGAAAAATGTTACATCAAAATAACTTGAAATTTTCTAAGGAATCTATTTCTGCAATAAAAAAATGGTGTTCTAATTTGAAAAACGGAAGTTGACGTCATTTCCGGAAAAACCGGAGGTGCTCATGCCTTGAAAATATTTTAGATTTCATCAGCATCGTGAAATACTTATAAGTGCTGAATTTCATGAAAATACGTTCAGTAGTTTCCCGTATAAATATGGGTGAGGTTCCTCGTGAAAGACCCTGTATAGATGTTTATGACGACTGATTGTTGATAATTACCCAAACAACAATTGTCAGGTTCCCAAATTTAATTTTTTTCTGTTTCCTCCGGCAAATATTTCCAATACTTTATATATATATATATATATATATATATATATATATATATATATATATAATATATACAGGGTGAGTCGGGAGGAACGGACCAAACTTCAGGTGTGTATTCTGCAGGTCGAAATAATTTCAAAAAACTCATATGTTGTTATCCGATTCTCATTTGTTTTCAAACTATAGGGTAATTAGAATATTTCAAATGAATAATTTTTTTCCAGTTTATCGCTTCTTATCACAAATGCTGTAGGTGCTGACTTATTTCTATTTGCGAAATGAGTTAATAGCATTACTTGAGGACGTTCCTTTAAACATCCGAATGCAAATGAATTATCAGCACGATGGAGCTCCCGCGCATTTCGCTCGTCAGATCAAACAATATTTAGATCAAGAGTTTCGCGGATGATGGATTGGTCGTGGTGGTCCTATTAGTTGGCCTCCAAGATCTCCAGACCTCACACCACTGGACTATTGTTTGTGGGGCTGGTTCAAGAACGAGGTATACAAAGTAAAAGTTAACACTCGGGATGCCCTAATTCGACGCATTAGAATGCGGAATTGCTTAATTAATAAAAACACGAATCAATCAGAAAAGCAACAAGAGCCCATCGCAGACGAAGTCGAATGTGTTTGGAGGTTAATGGTGGGATTTTTGAGCATTTATTAAAATAATGCTATAAATGAAACCATTTTAATATAGAAAATGTTGTTTTTTTTATAATGACGCTATAATTTGAAAAAAAATGAAAATCGGATAACAACATATGAGTTTTTTGAAGTTATTTCGACCTGCAGAATACACACTTGAAGTTTGGTCCGTTCCTCCCGACTCACCCTGTATATATATATATATATATATATATATATATATATATATATATATATATATATATATATATATATTATATATATATATTATGAATATCATGATCATCTTGACTCACGCACTTACTGAGAAATTATGTAAGCTACATTCCTATAAATTTTCATATGTGAAATCTACGAATGATGATTCCATCTGGCCGAGACACGACAAGCAGTCAGGATTTCTGCAATCATCAAGGAAATCAAATTCATCAGAACCAACAGATGTTCTCGCCATGGAAAAGCTCGCGGAGTTCATAATCGTAGGTCGTAGGAACAGAAGGCTGCCAAGTGCTTCATAGGTCCTTTTCGTCCTTTGTCTACACAACTTGAAAGCATCGCTCAAGATCAAAGGGTTTCGCTAGCCCGTTTTGTGTGATCAGTAAATCGTCGGTATTTAACATGTATCCATCCGTAGAAGACAAGCGAGGCATGAAACACATTTCCCTAATAGTTCGGGCCAGCATTTCCCATGATAATTAATTGAAGGATGGTTTCGCAATTATGAACGAGCAAACACAGAGTGCTACGTATATCTGTAACAATAGCGTATGGTCGGTATTAATTTGCCAATTCAGCAATCCAGATGAGATCCGAAGATACCCGAGCAGCTCAGTGATTCATTTCAGTCGTACTGCCATTCGCACCTACTTTGACAGGCTGATGTGCTCTGCGATTTGCTCTCAATTAACAAACCAGTTTTTCCAGGGGGCAGTGACGATTTTCGGTACTTATTTTCCCAGTCAGCAAACATGGATATAATTGTTCGGTTGGTAATTCTAAACAAAATTCATAGAGAGGGTGAGTCTTTGACATGTACATACAGGGTGATTCACTCATCTTGGTAAACTATTTTTTTTTCGAAAAGGGATGAATATTTTTTTATTCACGTTGACGGCATCTTGTAGAGGTCAATGCTAACTTGAGAAGAGCTTGAAAAACAAGAAAAAAAAAAAATAAAGACGGCCGGCGTCTCGTTGGCGACAAATTTTTTTTTCATTAAAATGCCGTGGTTATTGTGTCATTCGAAAAGTTAATTCGTTCTAAACTTCTTTTTCTAAATACAATTCCATTCCATTTTGAACTTCTCAATGTTATGTCTCTTCTATTTATTTATTTTTTTAGAGCTATAGGCTCTCAAAAATGTTAAAAAAATCTGTTACATGGACATACTCGACCAGGTCAGATTAAGACTGCATACATGGCCCCATATACGTATAAACTCCTATACCGCTAGCGTTGGCCCGTTTACATGCATTCATTTGAAGCAGCGATCACGTGGTACGATTGTCCCGAGCAATGCACTGTGCGAAAACTTAACCTCAAATATTTCGAAATACATATAGTCTGTTTCAAAATGATTGTCATCAGAGCAAGCCATGGAATTCCAGCCGGGGCTTAATTTCTAGTTACAAAAAGTTACTAAAAATTTCTGTGTTCATCATAGATTGAAATATATCAATATAACCTATTAAATGATAGAATATATTTTTCAAGGCAAATAAATTTGAAGAATTTTTTTTGAAATTATATTATTTACATCATTATTGTATTGAAAAATTTTCAAACTTAGCTTCAATTGCAATAGAGAAACAAGCTGAGATAGATGATGACTAAAATATACACACCCATACAATTTCGCTGTAGAGCAAGCATAGGATTTGGAAATTCAGGACTGATAATAAAAATAGCGTGGAATGCTTCAACATGAAATCTTGCAAGATTTCGAGGATTTAAAATGTAGAGACATCATTCATTAAATAATTAAGACTAAAAGTTCGTTCTTTATGAAGACCCTTCGGCAATCTTTGCATTCTTGATGACTAACGAAAATTCGGCCAAGTGCTCGCCCTGTGTTTTTTCTGAGTATTGTGGAACAAAAAGTATAAAGCTGACCTGACTTTACACTTTCATAGCAAAGTTGTTGAAACAAATAGAAACTATTTGTTGACAAATTGTGAATCATTTGAAGTGTGAAATGCTATAAAATGGATCACTTATTATTTGTATTTATTGATATGTACTGTCCATTTCATGATTCATTAAATAATATACCAAATGTTGATTAAAATTCAGTTACTTTTCAGGCAGTTCAAAAAAGATGTACAAACCAATTTATCAATTGCTTTTTATTTTAGAAAAATAATAATGTCTGTTTGAAGGTATAATAATGTGGAATAGGTTTCCATCCACTGCTCACTCCTGATTGTAATGACTCGTCTTGCCTTCTTTTTTCTCCATTCATCAGACAGGTCTAGGTGAAAACTGAAATTTTGAGACTCATTTATTTATCAGAAAACACCCCGAAAAGTAAATGATTGTGACCTTAATAACTAGTAAAAACGCGATAAATACTGGCAGAAATATCTGCTGAATTTTTGAAAAACTCGCAGTACTGACGATAAGCTGATTCACGTTCCCTTGTAGTTAGGCGAGGCGAGAGGTATCTTGATGAATTCCAGCCATTTTCAATTCGGTAATACTTGATAAATATTCAAATCCAAAACTAATTTGTCGATTTAATCAAGAACATAAGCATACAGAAATAAATTCGAAATATATTCAGGAGATTAATTCAAACTCTGAAATGTCAAAACTTAGTGTTTTCAATCAACACCAACCTAAATCCCACAACTCAAAAGTTACTGATGGGATATTACCAACATATTTTCGAGATTCCACAGCCGCCCGAGATGCCAATCATTTTGAAACGGACTATAGTTATATTCACCTGTCGAATATATTCAACAGATGTAAAAAACGTAACATCCCTTTTTCTCTATTTGTCAAATTCGTCAGATCGTCGAATGCGCCAACGGACATGGAAACTAGGGCTCGGAATCATATTCGAATAATTCGAATATTCGAATATTCGACTATTCAAAATTCGAATTCTCCGTCATCAGATAAATTCGAATAGTCGAATTATTCGAATATTCGAAATTATTCGAAGTACTATTAGTAGAAGATCCGAACCTACCTCGACCTTCACCGAGCTGATAATAGAATAGGACCTATTTCATAATAAACTTCAGATGTTAGATAATATATAAAAAATAGGTTGCCTAAAAAATCCTGGACAGAGTATTTTATTATTTTTTTTCAAAGGTATGACAAAATGAGATAATTTCACCGGTGTGATAATAGAAAAAAATTATATCAGCATAAGCGCTGTTTTATTGTGAACACGTTGATATAGGGTTGCCTGCAAAAAAACTGGACCTAATAGGGGTTGCCGAGGTTTGAAGGTTGCATTATTGACGCGCCAGGTAATAATGAAGGACCGAACATCGCAGTCGTATCTGAATGTAAGACAGTGCGAATGCTCGGTACGTATACTAAACGAGTTACACCTTCTACCTTCCATGATTTATATTGTGAACAATACGGTGATATTCTGGAATTTCAAACAAAATTGAATACATAACAGTCCAATGTATGCAATATCATAACATAATATTCACACTACTTATGGGAAATGTGGAAAATGTGGACCGAAAATACGGGTAATGCAATAACAAGAAAATTGTCAGAAGATCTTGTATTATATTAATAAATTTTTATTACAGAACAGCAAAAGAACAAAAAATAATATTAATGAAAAACACGCACTGTCTTACATTCAGATACGACTGCGATGTTCGGTCCTTCATTATTACCTGGCGCGTCAACAATGCAACCTTCAAACCTCGGCAACCCCTATTAGGTCCAGTTTTTTTGCAGGCAACCCTATATCAACGTGTTCACAATAAAACAGCGCTTATGCTGATATAATTTTTTTTCTATTATCACACCGGTGAAATTATCTCATTTTGACATACCTTTGAAAAAATAATTAAAAATACTCTGTCCAGGATTTTTTTAGGCAACCTATTTTTTATATATTATTCAACATGTGAAGTTCATTATGAAATAGGTCCTATTCTATTATCAGCTCGGTGAAGGTCGAGGTAGGTTCGGATCTTAGACTATATTCGAATAAACAAATTATTCAAAAGTTATTCGAATATTCTTATTGGTGAAATCATTCGAATATTCGTATTATTTCAATGGTCAGCGTGTGTTAGAATGTGCGACTGTGTAACATATGTGGAGAAAATAGGAGCAACGAGAGGGATGCCCCAGCTGTGATGGTTGCTATTAGTAAAAAGAGCTCAGCAATCTTCGAATAGAATAGAAAGTAGGAATGCGAACAAATGAAAAAATGTACCAGATGTAGGTACGAACAGATTCAGAAGAAGGCACAAATATAGGTACTGACATTATTGGATATATATTGTTGTGGATATTCAATTGAATATTGTAATATGAATCACAAATTAAATTTCATTCAAATATTCAACTTGCTCCATTCGTCGAACGAACTTTCCAATAGTCATTTATTTCAATATTTCATTTCATATTGAAATTCAGAAAATTTGTGGTTTCTAAATATCTGATATCTATAGACAAACAGGCATTCATTCGAATTGTCTGCTTTATTCGAATTCGTTCGAATATTCGAACGAATTCGAATAAATTCGAATATTCGAACGAATTCGAATAAATTCGAATATTCGATCAAATTCGAATATTCGAATTTATTTATTCGAATATTCGAATAGGAGGATAAACGAATATTCGAATAAGTTCATCTCTGAAATTCCGAGCCCTAATGGAAACTAGATTGTATCAACTTTATTTTCACGTTAGCGGTATAGGGTTTAATAGGTATATGCATGGCCTACGTACTTCTAATGATGAATATAGCTTAATCTGACTGGTGGGTTGGGCGTAGGTGAAAAAAAAAAGGATTTTCTCAAGCGCGTCAGATTATCTAAGGAGATGTTAATTGGACCTAAAAAAAGTCTCTCATTCAATAATCTGACCAGCGTCGGACGTAAAAGCCTTATGTCAACTGGTTTCAACGACTTTTTTTTTATGAAAAATCGATTAATTTTTTCGTTTCCTCGTTAAATAGAAATGAATTCCACATGAAATTTTCATCAAGATCGGTCGTTTGGTTATGTGAGACACGGGCACATTTATTTATTTATTTATTTATAAAATTCGCTTCAACCACAAGGGTTATTAGCGATGGAATAATAATGATACATAATTAAATTAACACTAAATTAAATCTGATCTCTCCTCAGTTGCGAATAAATCTTTCGCCTTTTACGGGCACATTTATATGAATGTATTAGTATGGATAAATTAATTTTGCCAAAATATTGGGGTGTACTTGGTCACATGCGTTTTTGTCTTTATGTTCAAATGGTCGAAATTATTGGCCCTTATAAATGACATTTAATCCAAAATGTCCTTGTTGCTGAATCGGCCTGATGTGTGAATTTTCATCCGACCAGTAATGGGAATAAATCGACTTTCATCGGATTTCTTTGGAATGCTCTTGATATTCTCTTCACGATAGTCTTCATATTGTACAGTCTCGTTATTAGTTCTATAGACGTTGATCTACTCTTGAATTAAAGATAATTCAATTCGAGCAATAAGTGCTGATACTTGCTCCCGGGGTGTATTAACTTCTGAAGTGGAGAAACTGTTTATGAAATTAGTTTAACATTTGATATTGAATGACACAACTGTATAGTATGGCTTCTTCCCTTCTTCGACGTACCCTTAACTCAATCTTACTGTGAGGAAATCGTTATTCTTCTGTTGAAAGGACCACTGAGAGTCTTCTGCAGAGCATCCAAAACTCAATGATGAAAATAGAAGAAAGAGAGAATGGAAAAAGGCCCGAAACGAAAAATATTTCAATTTTCGAAGTTAAATGTCTTTGCCTTCAAAATACCTCCGATTCAAATTGAAAACTTCTTCTTTTCATATGAGTCACAAAATACAATGATCTTTCCGAAGCAATCGAATGGAATCACTTTTCTTTCGAAAAATATAATTATCTACATTTGAGCGAAACAGAAGTTTTGTAGCAACTTCGCAAGCAACTTCCGCCCAAAACACCAACTTCCGTCCCGACTTGAAGGAAAAAACAAGGGTTTGTTGACTCCTGATCGTTCCCTGTTTCCCACAATCTATCATGCGTACCGGAACGGCCATATGCCTCTGCGTCCTAGCAACAAGAGGCACAACAGGTGAATGATGTCTACCTAAACAATTATCTTATGGTACCACCCTTCGAAGATATATACGAAAACTTTTATCGTTCTCCATATGTTTGAAAACTTCGTTCTCCTAATCAAGCATGTGAGATTTTGAGATTTTTCAGGATTTGATTCGTTAGGTTGAGGTTGAGAAGGGAGATACTTCACTGATAACTTTATACTGTGACAATCTACACTACACATTCTAAAGTATGAAATTGATTTAGGAAACTTTATAGACTATACTGAAAAACTGACATTGAGAAAGTCTTACGGGTTTATTAGCCGTGGTTCATTAGGAATTATTTCACTTAACGTTTCGCTTACATCTTCGGTAGATATCTTCAGAGGATTCTTGGTCTCGGATTGTACCTTCCCTATTTTCATAATTAGTGACTAATGGCCAATTACAAGAATAATTTTATATAAGCAAGTTGAAGATGACAGCATCAAATCGGTTGCATAAATCAATCTACCCATATCAAATAAAAACCTTCCTAGTTCGACAAAGCGTTTTTTTTGAGAGTCTGAAACATCAAGAAATTCGATAAATTTAGCCAATACCTTCTGCACATAATTTATCCAGAATGAATATATTACATTGATGTATAGAGTATGGAAAAGCCAAATGGAATAATTCCATTACTTTGGTTGCTGTATGTATTAATGGAAAATCTCGAAAAACGTTAATTTCAAAATGTCATTCTTTTTCATAAAAATTCGAACCCTACATTCAATGCCCTTCAAAAGACAAGTTCAACCACCAATTTTTCAAAAAGGATGATGTATAGGCTTGTGACAGATATACATCGTCATTCTCTATTCAGAATTTTTTCTGTTTAATGTATATTACAAATTCAAGATGGAAGAAATAAAATCAAGTGATTAGTGAAATGGCATACGAACGTAGCAAAAAAATTAATATAAATCATATAAAAATTTCTCGCGACATTATTCAACATGACATTAATAAAAGAGTCATCCGGCAATTGGCCTTAGTCTATTATTCATTATTATTTCACCTAACGTTTCGCCTACATCTGCGGTAGGAATCTTAAGAGGATTCTTATTCTAAGATTGACCGCTCTGTTCCGGGTTCAATCCGTTATTTATCTTCAAAACAATTATCTTTCCATAGCTTTTAGTCTGTCGCAATCGAGGATACCGGTGAATACAGGAATGGTAAAGAGGGTCGACTTTGTTTTTTTTAGTTCTGATCATTTGGCCAATTTCCCTTGTGGGCTCAAACTATCTAGATGTTGTGTCTCTTCAGTATTTTATTAATCCTATCTGTATCCTATCTGCAGGCATGTATGAATATAATGCAAAAAAATCAGAGGGCAATAAGCAATAAGACCATGTCTTTACACTGAATAAAAATCACCTTCGTGGCCAACAATTCAAACTCTACCATGAAGTGTTCCGAAATCGTGCGAGACAGTTTTCTCTGCCAAATCGCGTGTTCGCGAAGTGGAACTAACTACAAGTCAGTGTTGTGTGCTGAGAGTGTACCTAAACTTTTTTTAAAACCAATTAGACGAATTGGAGTTTTATGTGTATATTATGCTGAATTTATGTTTCTTTTTTTTTCTTTTGTATTATACTCGGAAGTGTTATTTCTTTTCTCTTTGTATGAGATTTATAGGCTACGGCCTCTTCTCCCTTTCATTTGCAATAATAACAATAATAATAAAGACCATGCTCAGGAGATTAACTCAAACATTTACAGCATGCAGTTGATGGAACTAATGAAAAAGAAATTCTGAGGAAAATATAACCAAAAATCGCCACATATGATAATTAACCCATCACAACTTACACTCAACGAAAAATCTCAATATACATCCCGTGCGTTACAGATGTTGGTACAACATTGAAGATACACAACATCGAGACCGTTTATAAGCCAACTCGAAAACTTGCCTTAAATTCGTTGTAATATGAAAAAGCAGGAAAAATACCTTACATCTTAGAAAAATTTCTATTATGGAAAATAAAAATTAGATAGATCACCTCCTGTCTTATACTTAATCATTATTCATTTTATCTCAAGGACAAAGAAATCGTGTAAGCTTATGAATATCTATGGTGCAAGTAATATTTGGTCATATGCTTTTGCTGTGTGCCAACAAAGAATTTGCGACAAATAAATTATTGATATCATAATTAGCGGGAAATTATTCTTATCTAATTTATTGAATGGGTAATACTATCCTTCAGAGGGAAAAATTAACAACATAAAAATTATTTTCGCTTCAAGAAAAGTTTATGATAGCTAGTAGAGCTGAAAATATTACTCCCTAATACGATGGGAAAGATTGTATATAAAAGAAGAGTTTAAGGAGAAGGAGAGACACCGAGTACAGGACACGGCATAAAAATGAATAAGTAGTACCATATTCAATCAAGAATTTAGGTAAGAGATGTTAGTTTTCAACTACGCACTGATTTTAATGTCCTACCATAGGGCATACAACGTTTGAGCTTTCTTTAGTTACAGTATACAGGGTTTCCGAAAATGGTACCTCTTCATAAAAAATTCTTTCGCAACTTGATGAATTGATTATTAACGAAGTGTTAAAGTGTTAAACTAGCCCACACGTTATATTTTATGCTTTAATTGACCTAAAAATTATTATAGTACTTATATCCGCTTTGATTGATTTCAAATGTTCATTCAGAGCAGTACTACAATTATGTACCTAGTACCTAGAAAACCTCATAATATGTATGATGTATGAGTTGTAATCAAATTTGGTGCTGATCCATTTTATCTTTTCAATCAGACAGAAAAAGTAATACCTACTCTGCTGATTGAAATGTTTCTGCAAAAATAATATTTGCTCTCAATGAGAGAAATTTCTGAATTCCACCAATTACATTTTAATTTATTTACATCGTGTGGTACTGGCTGTCAGTTGTACTTGATTCTTTTACGCTGCGGTTCATAATAACCTGTTATGACCATAGGAAAATATTCAATTTGTAAAATCTTAAGCATGTTTTGTTTCCACTTCGGATCATATGGACTGTAGAGAATATTAAAAGATATCGAAGTATAACGTTAGATTTTTTTTGGAAAATTGATACTTCTCATCGAAATCTCTCCACATCGAAATGCTATTCCACTCGAGGTAATTGCAATGCAGCTTATACCCTGGTTCTGCTGGTACCCACGCTCTACGGTCGAGAGACTTTATTATATTCAGAGATACGGCGTAAATTATCTTCACCGTGATTTTTCGAATTGTTATTCAGTCACGGTACATGAACTCTAGGTACATGTTGAGTCGTTCTGAGGCCTTGAACTTGATAGTCAATGGTCGCGATTTCTTCAAGCGTTAATACGCTGTTCGAATAGGTGTGAATTCATGAATCGAAATGATTCATAAGGATTTCGTGAAGAAAACACATACAGGGTGCCAAATTGAATGTTTTGAGAGAAAATACTGCAACAGGTTCAATTTCATTCGGAGGGGTACATATTTTGAGAACAATTGAAAGCCAATATTTTCCCAATCTCAATTGGAAGACCCTCTACATGAATATTACAGTTTGTAAATATTTTCACTTAACGAACGAATTGAAATGATTTCTTTATATGAATGACAGCCAGACAAACTCTTGAGCCATGAATACATACGTCAATTGGTGGCACACTTTGAAGAAAGGCGTCCACAAGGAATGAAAAGGGGTCTACATCGCGCGTGCTAATGAAGCTACTCAGGTGGAAATATTAGAGGAATTTAGCGTCAACCCGCAACTCTCGCTGAGACAAGCAGCTAGAAATACGGGCGTTCTTCATTAATCAGTGCGAAAGGTGTTGAGAAAACATTCTTTTTTTCCATATAAACTGTAAATAGTGTAAGAACTTATAGACGGCGACCCTGATAAACGCACCGAATGTTTCGAATTTGTGAAAAATTTGATTGCTGAAAAAGAGTGACAGCATAAAAAACATTTGTTTCAGCATTGAATGTTTTTTTTCCTTGAGGGTCGTGTCAATAAGCAGAACTGCCATCATTGGGATGATCAAGATCCACACCTCTATCGAGAAGGACAGCCTCAGACTCCTGAAAAAGTAAATGTGTGGGATGCAATGTACCTACGGAGATACTGTTATAGGTTCAATCGTCAGCGATACCAATCTAAATGGGGAAACGTATTCGAATTTGTTGGAAAATATTAAAAACCATTTAATTGTGGAGTAGCTAGGAAATCAAAGGGATGCAGCTGGGAATCCCGGTGAAGATTTACTCAGTTTTCAACATGACGGAGCTCCACCATAAATACAAATACAGAAATAGAAAGAAACGAAATATTGATATCGCCTGCGACAATCCTGGTCGCCTGATTGTTTTTCAAAAATTTTCATTTTGCCCCTCCTGAAAAAAAAAATCTGAGGGCGCCCACGGCTCCACCTCAGTACTATGCCCCTATAAGAATGTGGTTGTGGATCAGCCTCACCGTTGGATCGGAAGGAGAGGAGATATCGAGTGACTTCCTTAATCCCCAGATCCAACCCGTCTAGATTTTTTCATTGGGAGTATTTCAAATCCATAGTTTACAAAACAGAACCTGCTACCATCGAAGAACTCTAGCAACGGATTAGGCAAGAATTCTGCAATATTTTCAGCCAAACTTCTACCAATCTGAGTCAAACATTTGAAAACAGACTGTATTATTGTATGGCTAATAATGAACACTGTGGTACTACTCTAAGGATTCAATGAAAAATTGGAAACTTTAGGATTCATGTGAAGGGATAAATTGTCTTTCAATTGATGTATATCTCTATTAAGAGTTTAGGAGTGGCAACTCTTTTTCCCATAGTTGAGGAGATTTTGTCTTACAATTGTGCTCAAAATGTGTATTCCTCCTAATAAAAATTGACCTGTTCTGGCATTTTCTCTCAAAACATCCATGTCGCGACACAATTGGCTTGGCAAGTTTTCAAATTGATACCCTGTATAGTAATATTGGCAGGAAGGTGGTTACCCATTTTCCAAGTAAGCGCTTGTAATTTAATGATTAGGCTAAGACTCGAGAGTTTTCGTTCTTATTGCTTGACTACCTATATAATCATGAATGCGATAAATAATACGAGTACATCATTTACGGGGTAAGAAAAGCATAACATTATTGGATCACTGTGGAGACTTGCTAGCAACACAAAGCCCAAAAATGTGGATTTTACTATTTTTCGCAGATCGTTAAAAATTTGACAGATATTGATTTTTTCTGAAAAAATTTCGAATCATTCAAACTTCAAACTCTCTCATCTGCAGTATTGGGTGAAAGCAGTGAAAAGGATTATTCTGCTGTCATTTATTTGTTATTTTCGTTTCATTCTTTCATTTTCGCAAAATGTAAGGTTGTTCTATTGTTAGCCAAACTTATTTCATTTGTGGTCTCCACCTATACTTCAAATATATTATATATTTCTGATCAGCATCTGTCTTGGATCAAATCGTCGCCTCATAAGTGGAAATCTTTTGCAACAGAACGACTCAAATTCAAAATATTGTTCCTCCGAAAACTCAAATTGTCTCATTGTCAGCCTTTAATGTTCTTGGATCGAATTCTTTAACATCGAGTATCGATGTCTAGCGGTAATTATTTTTTTTTTTCTAGATTCGGTCGATCAGCTCTAAAATACTAATTGAAGATGGCGTTGGATGGCGGATGAAGATTTTATTAGAAACAACTTGTTAGAATTCAAAGGAGTCGATTGTCATATTTTGCCAATAGTTCGTATAAATAATCGGTCATACACGATCAATTTATTTGGTGTTAAGATTGAACTTGCAGTTCACTTCAAGTGAAGTTGGTGAGTTATTCAGTATAGGTTAAGTATGTGAAATGAGTTTTCCTTGGAACATTTTCCTATCACTTTGATAACGTCTTAAGAGGCAGAACTTAATCAGTTTCATGAAAAACACGATATTTCCTTGCAGAACAACCCACAGTAGCTTAAATTACTGAACTAGTTCGAAGGGCCTGATTAAAACTTATTCTTATTGTCCAACTATTGCTGAATACCACGAAATTATACACATTATACATATTCTCCTCAAAGCGAAATTACATTTCTAAGTCAACAACCTGGAAAATATGAGTCAGTGCTAGGAAGGTTTCCTTTGGGACCTTTGAATTCGTGAGAATTCGGAGGAAAGTTACTGATTAATGTCCTCATTCTTGCAACTTCCAGGGGTGAGATGATGAGTCTAAGTTACAACTTCACTAATATTCCTGGTGAAATAGAGAACGTTTAGTATGTTGAAACTCTAATTATGTACCTATCTCTAGATTTGCAGTGCGGTGATGTCATTCGTAGTTGATGAAAGTTTCTTCAACATGTAGCATGTGGAAAGGGATATTCGAATACATATTGGGTAAGGTTCCTTATTTATCAAAGTTCATATGAATCGTAATTAGTCATATGAATCGATGTCCATGTTTTCTTAAGGTTAAAATTCTGTGAATACTTCATTCATTCATTTTGTATGGATATAGCATATGACTTCTTCATAAAATAACATTAAAAATTCAACAAATAACAGAAAATATACGAATTTCAACATATTTCATGCTTGGTAGAAAGAAAAGTGGCCAATTTATCGATATAGAGTTCACTCACGGATTTGTGAGCGCATAAAATCTTGTACATACAGGATGTACTAAATTCGACGGCCTATTAGGCGTTTCTGGAGAATTGGACCTATTTGAAATCTGAAAATTGGGATTATGTTATTATTTGACATTATCTACCGGGCTAAAATATTCATGAAGCCTGACCACTTTCAGTTATACAGGGTGTGAAAAAAAAATTCTGTTTTTTTGTTTCCGAATTTGATAGAGTATGCAATTCTGAATACATTCATACTCAAATCGTTGCATTCGTCGAAATACTTCTCAAAATATCGAAAAAACTCAAGAAAAAGGGAGATAAGAGTATTCGGTATTATGTTTGCTTTTCCTAATCTAGATATATTAAGCACAAACCGTTTTCACGTTTTCGAAGTCGAAGACAGTGGAAATATTGTACATTTTTAAAATTTTTAAAAACTCGTCACAGGGTGTTCCAAATGTTGGGGCAAAAATTGGGATCAAGATTGGCCCATAACTTTCGTTTTTCAATTTAGAACCCAATTTTTTTATGATTGCGTCGGATTGTGCAAAGAAAAATTATGATAATGTTTTAACATGTTAATGCTTCAAAAATTAATAATTCTTGAGTTATTCAGGATTTCATGATTTCATATCGTACGTAGAGTCAAATTCATAGAATCTGTTTCATATCAACAATGACCTTGGTCAAAAAGATTAATCATTCCAATAACTCACTAGTGACAAACCTCTTTTCTGAATTCATTTATCATTGTAGATATGGAACAGATTTAATGAATTTGACTCTACGTACGGCATAAAAATATGAAAATTTTAAATTTATTTATTTATTTATTTATTTATTTATTTATCGTTTGGCAAAGCAACAGCACTGAACAAGTATAAATGATAGTCACCATGAATATAAAACAAAGTATATCTAACATGAAAATAAAAAAATAAAGACACTCATGAGTAAAAAGGTAGGTAAAGATGTGATCAAAACTTCAAATTAAAGCTCCACATCCAGAGAACGTAGCCAGTCCAGTGCAGAAGGTGTCGCATCAATAATGTCTCTGAATGGTCCCCGGGCATTCCCGGACAATATGCTCTACAGTTTGTTGATCAGCTCCGCAGTCGCAGGCTGGAGATTGGCAAAGTCCCCACTTGAACATCATAGCATTACATTTTGCATGGCCTGTCCTAACTCTATTGAGTCTACTCCAGATGTTTCTCTTCAGATCAAATCCTGGTAGAGCAAGTGTGGGGTCAACCATGTCATGTTTGTGTATTGGTGCCATGTTCCACTTATGGCGCTAGTCTTGTTTGATCTGCGGGTTATGATCCACCTCAGCCCATAAGGGGTTCCGGGATTTGAGACGGTTTGGTGGAGGATTGTTTAAGGTCTCGTGAATTGGGAGGTCCTGCGGGTGGTTTGGATGTTGAAGTTTAGCCCATTCCCTCACAGTGGCATCCTCTCGTCTTAGTTCTGGTGGAGCAATATTAGTGATAGTATGTAGCCAGGGAATGGGTGTAGATTTCAGTGTACCCGTGACGATTCTCATACAGTCGTTCAGGTGAACATCTATTTTCCGGGTATGGGCACTCCGCTGCCATACCGGGGCACAATATTCAGCCACGGGATATACCAAAGTCAGAGCAGCAGTACTTAAGGTCGATGCGTCAGCTCCCCATGAGGTGCCAGCCAGTTTCCTAATAATATTATTACGGGTCTTCACTTTCTGGCTCGTATTTTCCAGATGTTTTCTATACGTTAGTGGGCGGTCCAGAGTAACGCCGAGGTATTTAGGGAAGAAATTGTGTTTAACACTTTTTTAGCAAAAGCGAATGTTAAGCTGTTGGTTAGCTAATCGATTATTTAGTTGGAACGCACATGCCTCTGTCTTAGATGGGTTCTGGCAAAGTCTCCACTATTTGTAATATTGGTTCAGTGTTTCCAAGTCTCTGGTAAGGACAGCTTTCCCTTCTTCCAATGTTTTGGATTGAGTGGCTAATGCTAGATCATCCGCATAGCAAAACTTCTTACTGATTGTATCAGGTAGGTCGCTGGTGTACAAGTTGAAGAGTATTGGGGCTAGTACGGATCCTTGTGGAAGTCCATTTTTGATGATGAATGACTTGCTTGTTCTATGTCCAATACTAACTTTAAAGCTTCGATCAGTTAGCATGTTTTTGATGAGTGTTGTCAATTTCTTAAATAACTCAGGAATTATTAATTTTAGGAGCATCAACATGTTAGAACATTATCATAATTTTTCTTCATGAGGTAACCGCTACCTATATCACTATACCTAATTTTGGTTTCTCCTTCCTGGTAATTCCCAAAATCAAAGATTATAGAGTATAAAGATGGGAAACGAAGCGACTACAGTGATGTCAGCGACATCTGTTTTTCAAAAGTAAGAGATTAGAGTAGATTGAATAGAGATTATTAGTAGGCTGTTGTCAATTTTGAAAGAAATACTTGAATAAATATTTTTGCTGAAAGATGATTGCATTTTCTCGCGTATTTTCCACTGAAATAACTCGAAAGCTGCAAGAGTAGCACCTAGCTCACTCCATAATCTTGGTTTGTGTGTTTTTCTGTTATAAATTTTGTGTTAGAAACTGGCCGACATTCGAAATGCATGGTGATTTATTGCAGAAATAATCATCTTGAATGTGCATTCTTTTCATTACCAAAGAGAATAGAAATGTAAGTTTTGAAACTCGGTATCATGTAATTGTCTTGTTCATTGCTTTTTATTTTCAGTGTTGTCAAATGGATAGAGGTTTCGGGGTAAAAATATATTGTTCTGGATAATTTGTTTGCGAACCGAATTTTCTTCGTTCTCATTCATTAGATCAAAAAGTTCCACTCATAGAGGCAATGGTGTTTAGAAGGACGACTTATAGAGGTGGTGGTTCTCTTGACGACCCTTCCAGCAGATCGACTCATCTACTAGACCCTCTAGACTCATTGAGGTTAAAATACACTGGGTAAGATATGTATAAATCGGGTCCAGAACAACTGTTTGACTTATCGATGTTCGATTTATCGATAGTTCATTCACAATAAGTTCTTGAAATTGTTATGATAATTCTCTAATATGTGAACAAATTTTTGAAATGTCCTCAATTTCATAATTATTGTATTGCAGTTGATTTTACACAATCATTTCAAATAAAAATGTAAAGAATCCAGAAGCGTATTTCATTTGATTCAAAGCAATATGCAGAAGAAAAGATCATCCTGATCAAAAAGTAGAGCCCTGCTTTTTTTTTGTCGATCAGGATATTTTTTTAAAAGCTCGACAAAGTATTCAATTAAATGAAAATTTATGAAAAATGTGTTTCGAATTTCGCGCCTATCAAAAAAGTTTTCTGTTCTAAATAATGTTTTCAGCGTCATCTATGTGTCACAAGTAAGAAACTAGCCAAAAATCGTAGTCGGATTTTAGTACCACAGATACAAGGGCGTTTCCTATCTTTCTAACTCTATAATCTTTGCCCAAAATCAATCGAAAAGTGACTCACTGACATAAGCTTATTATTTCCCCGACTACAAAATTCACCTTCAGTGATCCGACCATCATAGCTAAAATTATTTAAGAAAGACAACGATTAGTTTCCTCCTTCACAGGAAGAGACAGAAGGCAAAAAATCTAGAACCTTCCCATTTCCCAGACAAAAGTCATCTGTCAAGTTACGGAACATAGAATCACATGACATTCATACTTCATTGTCCTTCCTATGTGCAAACTGTTGCAACGTCGAGACTTGAATTTAGAAAAATTGCTGGAGTGAATGATCAATTAACAATTGTAGTTTCCTGAACATTCCAAAATGAACAGTGAAAACTGCCTGTGGCGACCACAGATTTGTAAAGAGTTCAGTACACATTGGGCCATGCTGGCCCACTGCCGGTCATCACCAATGTGTACAGTACTTGGCGTAGGATGGCTCATGCTGGCGTATGATGGCCAGCGATTTGTGAATAGTGGCGCGCAATGGTCATGCTGTCTACCAGCCATCGCCAGTGTGTACAGGGGTACATGGCGTATGTTGGCCAGTCTAACATGGCTAGTGGCTCGCAATGGCTAGGTGTCGGTTTTTGCGATACACATCAAAGGAATCGTGGCGTAGCCTGGCCTGTGGTGTTCGCACACTGGGATGCTGGCCCAATTCTCAGTTCGTAAACCACCGCTAGCGGGGTAGGTGTACCTTGCTTGCGGAATTCAAGTTTGTTTATTATTGTTTTAATCGTTGACTGAATTGATTGGAATATCTCTAGAAATAATGAAGAAACTCTCAAGTTTCAATTTATATTAATCCGAGGCTATTTAGGACCGAAAAATGAAAGACAAAAAAGCATAATTAATTTCCAAAGACCTAGTTGCCATTCATAATTCTATAGTACTAATGTGGAAGGTAGAGAGCGGGCAAAAGTCGTTGGCTACTGAGGGGATCTCGAGTAGCCAACGACGAGTAGCTAGAAGAAAATGGATGACACACTTTTCTCCACAAATTTAAATTTAAAAACAGAACCGTCTTATCATATCTAGATTTTGAGTTATCAACAAATTATATTTCATAAAGACAAAATTTGTACATTTGTACTGGGTGGGCAAAATTCGTTCTTCTGAGGGTATCTCGAAAACTATAACTGCAAGAAAAAAAACTGATCAATCTCTAGCTGCTTAATAATTAAGCAGTAATTATTACTCGCTTACTTGAATCGTAATTGGAAATTATGTTACATTCTACAAGCACTTTTCAGGAGTAATTTGGATATGATATATTTGAATTTTTGTATATAGTCAATATCAAGATATAAAATATAGATTCCTGATTTTTTGAATGTGGATCATAATTGAATGTTCTTTCATCTATACATTCGATGCTTCGATAAATCTATCATATAAAACTGTTGATCTGAATATTTCATGAGAAAAAAAATTTTTCTGTATCCAGTTTACCTTCTGATTAATAAGTGGGTAGGCGTTACCATAGGGACCGTTAAATATGGTTTTATTATTTATTTATTTGCTGTTCTGTCTTTTTCTATTTTCAGGTTGAAGTTTTTGTTTGGAAAACCTTCCTCCGAAGAGTCGTTCCGATAATCGTGATGTCCTTCAATATAAAATATCCAGATACAACAATTTTATTTTATTTTTTTTACGGGGAGTCAGGTTTTTTCGGCTGAGGTTTTTGCCCCTGGCTCTATAGTATCGTATGATAATAGTGATGATAGTATCGTATGATACTATAATATCATACGAAGAATGTTACCCCGAAGAACGGTACCCCGTTCTTTTTTTACCTCAACTTAGGTACTTTTTGTTTCAACATTTATTGTAGTCGAGTTCATCTGAACTCGACAGATAAAATCAGATTTTGTCACTGAGAAGAGGGATAGACCAGTTGGACCTCATTTGGCCTCGTTAGTATCGCATATCTCTCAGAAAAGAATTATTCATAAAATCTCCCAGCCTTAAATTCACTACAGAAGGTCTTTCGAGTAATTCGATACGATAGATAACATCTAGTAGCATCCAAAGTGAGTTCTATCTTTCCAGTTCTCAAGTTGAAAAGAACTGCTTATTTACTCTTTGAAATATCAGCAATGAACCTGAATCAGGGCTCTCATACAAGTTTGTCCGAGTGATGGAGACTCAAAATTTTTTGCGAGAGCACCTATGTATAGGATTTTTTGTAATTTTGAATATTTCAGGCCATTGATAATAATGAACAAATGAGCATTACTCCTCGAGAACAACAGAAAATAAATTAGCCACACATGAATCAAATCGGCAATAGGCGATTCTCATCTCAGGATATTGAGTTCACGAATAATTTGAAT
This sequence comes from Hippodamia convergens, assembly GCA_038502775.1. Taxonomy (NCBI): domain Eukaryota; kingdom Metazoa; phylum Arthropoda; class Insecta; order Coleoptera; family Coccinellidae; genus Hippodamia; species Hippodamia convergens. Next base: position 19,905,160 of record CM076610.1, read on the forward strand.
TCATATTGAAGGTGGCACCTACTAACTTACTATTTAAAAGTGAAATGAAAAGGAGGTATATCATAGTCGAATTACTCCTGATAAAGTGCTTGTGAAATGTAACAATCGTTTTCAACTGAGAGGGGAAACAAACAATTGAAAATGACGATTACTCTATTTTTGTTCATAACTCAAAACCATAAATAAGAATTTTTTCATTATCTATGTGCCGACGTTTCGGCACGCATTTGCCTTTCGTCTTCAGGTGTTGGTCCTGACAGGGGCGGCCTTAGCCATTGCGAGGCCCCGGGCGGGAAGTCTTCGCGAGGCCCTTTTTCCTTCGTGAAAAGTATGTGATGCGAAAGTAAGTCCGGTTGTTCTGTGTAGGTTATTGTCATATTTCATAAAGATATGTAATTTGAGTTTTAATTAAAATATAATGATATAATATAACATATAAAAATAATATAACTTTGGAAAATTTACAAAATTAACAAATGAAGAAATGATAAATTTAAAATTCATGTTTGCGGCTTTTCCTAGCACTGAAATCTTTAATTGAAGTAGCATAATCGATCGAATGAGCCACATCATTTTCTATTGATAGAATAGCAAATGCTGAAAGCCGATCTTGTGTTATCGAATTCCTTGAATATGTTTTTTTGATTTTTAGTCTAGAAAAACTTTGTTTGTGAATAAATCATCCAGCGCCTGTCAAGCTTTCTTTTGATTGCTCGTTTGCTTTTCGAACTACCTGACTCGAATTTTCTACCGGCATCTCGATCACGCGAACTCATTTCGAAAATATTGTTGAATTTCGCACAGTGTCAGAAACAGTTTTTAAGTAACACACAGTTTTTTCACTCTTTTTCAGTTCTTCACTATGAAAATGACCCGTTTGTTCATTCCGTTCTAATGAAACAAACCAATTGAACCACAAGTCGTAGACTTTGGATCTACAGCGGGGGTTGAAAAAGAGACGGGTAGTGGAATTCCCACAGATGGTGATAACGAATGAAGAAAGTACTATTGGGTATTTTGCAAAGAAATTCTCGGTTTCGAAGAGAAGACCATAAGAATAAAACTGTTTATTTTTATGGTCCAGATGAACAGAATAGAAAGTTTCTTGAGAAATGGCGCCAACTTGTATGTATATTTCTATTGGAAACAGTGGTTTTTACGATATTTTTATCGGAAATTTTTCTGCAAAATCCAACATATATGACCGAGTGATAGACGAGCCACTAATTATGAGTTTGATTGAGGGCGTGAACATGAAGTCCCAGTTGTGTCAAGTCCTCAAGCTCAGAGCAGTTCGTGGTAGTGTTGTGCAACTTGGATACTTTTGAGTTTCCGATAGACTGAATGAAGTATTATGTATTGAATAAATTCATTGGATAGTTGGTATACAAATTTATACTTACAAAAGCCACACTGCCCACACTGAAAAGAACGGCTTGAGAAACTAACGAATTGAATTAATTTCTCAATTCAATGACAAGAAAAATATGAACACTGGATGTAAATGAAGAACCGAAAACAATGGAAGTTTTCCATCACAAAAAATAGAATATAATAAAACTTAACCCAATATTCTCATCTCTAATCACTAGGTTAAAAAAAAAAGATTTCACTCTCCTCGTTCCGTAATTTTCTACAATGGAATGAATTCATTCATAAGACGAATATTTCAAAGGGACCGCCAAAGAACGGTCAACAGGGCTATAAATATTTTATGAGGTTCCAACATCTGGGATAAATAAACATTGTATCTAAATACTTGTTCTGTCTGGACTTGTTCCATACTTCTTCAAATTCGCGATTATAGTGTGGGGATTCTAACACGAGATAACAGAGGTGCAATTTCCGAAATTCCACTCACTCTAACCACTAGTCTACCGAAGCAGGAACAAGTCCAGACAGAACAACACCCTGAGGACCAACACCCTGAAGACGGTAGGCGAATGCGTGCCGAAACGTCGGTAAAAACCAACCACATAGATAATGGAAACAGCCCAATTAATATTTCAATAAGTACACCATTATCAAGAATATCTCGTTCACAACATAAATGAGAGGGTGTTTCTGTTCAGAGATTTCGTTTATTCTGGAAAAAAGCTCGAGAATGAGTAATCAGTTTTCTTCTGCCTGCTAAGGTTCTCAGCCTCAGTAGACAACGAATTTTTCCCACCCATTACAAATTTTCTTTTTCTGAAATATAATATAATATGCTGTTTATGGATTTCAATTCACTATTCGGAATCAGTACTGAGTACTTATGAATTCGGACTTCCTAAACTAAATTTGAATTAGGTTTTTTTTTCCTGAATGTGAAGTAACTATTCACGAATCCCATTTCTCTTCCCTAAATACAGTATTGCATAAGGCCAAGTTCAGATGATCGCGCGATTACGCGCGATTCCCAAACGCGCGACTAGAGATACTGAGTAGTCACATAGAAATGTTCATATGGTCGCGCGTAAATTGGCGATCACGCGCGATCGACTTTGCTCTGTCGCCAGTATCTTGTTTCGCTCGACGTCGCGCGACTTCGCGCGTATTGAAGTACAACTGTCAGGCATAGACGTGTTCAGATGATTCGCGCGATTTGACGTACAAAGGTGAAATATTGACAGATATTTCAATGACTTTTTCTGTGCTCGGAGTCTCAAAATAGCCTCAGCACATTGTGAACGATAGAAGAAGAAGAAGATTATGACAGTAGTCACGGACTATCGCGTTATCAACGAGCGACCATCTGAATACATCAACGCGCGTTAACGAGCTACAAACGTGCGTTGTCGCGCGATCATGTGAACTTAGCCTAAGTATCAGGTCATTCTGATGCGCTTGTGTAATAATTCAAGGGAATGTTTCCCAAAATCTCTATGGATACTATCGCAAGGATCTTTCGCTTTCTACAATGCAATAAATTGTAAGTATTTGCACAAGTGCATCAATATTACCGATAATTTTTCATGACAGTGTGTTGTTTGAAAAATGCAATTATCGGAAGTAATTGCACAAGTGCATCAAAATTACCGATAATTTTGCATGACAGCGTGTTGTCAAAAAACTGCATGAGTTCATTTTCATTTTTGGAGAAAGAGCCCGACACCGAAGGTGGAGGGCTCTTTCTCCAAAAATGAAAATGACCGAATGCAGTTTTTCAAAGACAACACGCTGGAATGCAGAATTATCAGGTCATTTTGATGCACGAGTGTAATTCGGGGGAATATTTCTCCGAAATTGCTATGGATACCAACAGTGCAATTATCGCAGGGATCTTTCGCTCTATACAATGCAATTATCGCTGTAATTTTCGATAATTGCATTCTATCAACATGAAGTTTTTGACAGGAGGGAAATATTCGCTGTAATGTTTCGAAAACTGCATTCTATACACTTGAACTTTTTGACAGGAGGGAAGTATTCGAACATAGACACTTGGACCAATGTGTACTGGCACCTGTACAAATTGGCGATGGCCGGCAGTGGGCCAGCATGGCCCAATGTGTACTGGAGCCATAAGAGCAATCCACTAATGGCACCAGGCACCATAGCTCCCTACTGAACTATGACAGGAAGATGAAAGAAAATCGAATTGTGGACCGATATGTTTCAAAATGGTGGATGAATTTTGGAAATATACAACGAAAGGAGAACGCTTTTTTGTGGTACCGGTTTGGCATATAGTCTGGGTCGAAATAAGGTGATTTCATTTTAATCCGAAATGTTTGATAGTTTGGAAACGAGACTACTGTGCTTAAACGTGAGGTATTTGATATTTATATATTTTCTTAACGTTCATTCTGAAATGATAATGGGCCACTATACTCGTGAAGTTAACTTAGTGATGAGTATTTTGTGATGTAAAATATCTGCGTATTATAGGAACTTGAACTTGCCCAGAAATAATGAGAATTTTAAATAAGGAACTATTTACTTTTTCAAGAGCATTACAGTGGTGCCAGTGTTCTCTTTTCTTCAGGTGGGTCTCATGAAATTTTGTATTGGGCGTTTTCTCATATAATTTCTTAAAATTTTATTTAAGTCATTTTTAAACTATATGTTAGTTGTTGAAATTTCACTTCGCATTAAATTTTAAAACTTGTGTTTTAATTTAAGATAGATTCTTGATCGTCCTCCCATATGCTCTTCGTTTCTGTTCCTCCGTATTCTGTCCAGCGTATTTGCCACATCTGCTTGATGATCATGATCTCTCGTATAGGCTCTTTGACCAGCTGAGTGAGATTATGGCTTATGACAAAGCTCTTCTCTGCTTCTATCAGCCATTACCGTAGCTATGTGCGATAACATTCCAATTGAATAATTGATCTGAATCTAGTCGACCTTGATGCAGAGATATTCGAACAGCGTTGATGTGTTCTTGTCATTTAGATGATATCCAGGTTGCTGGGTGCAAATGTTTCTTCCGTTCGACAATAAGCCCGTATCTGAGCGCGAATACACACATAAGCCGCATTTGAATCGAAACCTATATTGTAGTTTGTATCGTGGACAAGATATTGTTTGTAATAGGATCTATCTGGGTTTAGATGAACACAATTTACATTCACATTGTTTGAGCACAGGTCTCTTTTGTCACACGATTCGATAATAAGGTTATTGCTTGATTTTTGTAGTCGTGTTTTGAATGGACTAGAAATTATTGGTAACAAAGTCTGCTTCGGTTGCTCCCATATTTTTCAAATTTCAATATACATACATATTACATCGCTGTAACTTGTGAAAATTTTATTTTGAAAGTAATATTTTTATATGAGTATATAATAGTTTATAATTAAATGATTTCGTGTATTATTAATAGTATGATTGGTGTCACTTTTCATTGCAAGCCTGTGGGTACCTTATTGAAGGCGAGCTATAAAAAGTCACCTCTGCTCCGAATGAAATATGATATTATTTTAAACTTTTGAAGTTCATCAATATGTCGCACCGCCAACATGGAATCATGAAAAAATTTTACCCACATTAGTGGGTCCTATATATTTCATATAGATACCCACATATCAAATCAGGTATCTATTTCAATTTCCGAATTAATAAGGAAATATTTAGCATTTGAATATTTTAGAATTTTGATTTTGAGATGTGTCACTTTTGAAGTGAGGGTGCTATATAAAATATTACAATAATTGAGTGATCAATACAAAATTTACCTAGTTACGGTTGTCATGCATTACACTTACCTATAGAGCACTTTGTTCGAATATTTGGTTACCATTGAATGTCCCTGTAAAAACCTCTACATTTCAGAAATTATTCCATTTTGTGAGTGATTAAGAATATTTCAGTACATCAAAAGATATCTCCCCCTCCCCCCCCAATGTTGAACGAAGTTGGCAAATTTTCAAAGCAGTCAGAAGATTCTCAAAATAGTTGGAAAATTTCAAAGCAGTTGAAAAAATTTCAAAGCAGTTGGGAAAAATTTCAAAAGGGTTGAAATTCCAAAGCAGTTGTTAAAATTTCGAAGCAGTTAGAAAAATAACAAAGCAGTTGGAAAAATTACAAAGCTGTTGCAAAAAGTTCAAAGCAGTTGAAATACATCATTCCGAGAGAGTTATAAAATACGAAGAAATCTGAATAAGAAAAAACAAGTTTGTAATCAGTACTTGAGAAAATATGTATAGCCGGTATTTAACCCAATATCTTTACCATCAAGTGTTGGAAAGGATGCGTCCTCTAGAAGTAGGTATCTTGTTTTGAAACATAGGCCCGGTTCTACAATCGAAGGTTAACTTTAGGTTAAGGAAATTTTATAGGTTAGGCGTTTTACGTGGTTAACTATCAGTTAACTTAACCAACACCGAAAGTGTGGGTAAACCTGAAGTTAATTCAAGAACCATAGAATCATGTATATTTATATAACCTAAAATGTTTGTCTGATTAGAAAATTATTGTTTTGAAGAAATTGATTTCTCACTGGAGATTTGTTAATATGGATTTAATGGAATTTGATTTCAACGCTTTTAGCAGTGATAGAGAGGAATATCGTGGACCTGAAGTGATGCGTCTTAGATCAAATTTTTTTCGAAATTAACGACGATTATGATTTTTTTTTAAAAGATTCAGATTATCGAAAAGCTGCGTTTTATTATTATTTATTCAGAGTATGCTGAATATTCTAAACCAAATAGAATATTGTATAGCTCGTCCAACCAGAAGGTAATTATAATGTCAGGTTTCCTAGGTGCATAGGTACTATCGACTGCACATATAAAAATTCAATTGCCAGGAGGTGATCAAGCCGAACTATTCAGGAACCATTAACAGTTTTTCTCCTTGAATGTGCAAACTGTAGCTGATCCATCTCTGAAAATTACAGACATTGATGCAAAATGGCCAGATTCAGCACATGATATTTTTCAGAATTCTACGCTGTGTGGATCATTTGAAAGAAGGGATTTTCCTCACAGTGTTTTAGCAGGAGATAGTGGCTATGGAATTGAGCCTTATATAATCACACCTACAGCTAATACAAGAAAACCTGCCGAAGTCTCATTCAACAAATCACATATTTGTACAAGAAATCTCGTTGAAAGAAAGAGTGAGAAACATCACTTTCTAGCCCTTGTCATGGGAATGCATGTAAAATTAGATACAGCTCAGGCTATGTTAGTAGCTACAGTCATTCTTCATAATACAGCATATTGTATAATTCACTAGTAATATTAATCTTTTAAAACTTCCTGATCAAAGGCATAATGCAAGTACCTCTACTCCAGATACCTCCATTAACATGTATTTTAATAGACTGTAAATTAGAGAAATAATTGATCTCATGTATACATGTACAATAAAAAAACTGAGGAAATATTTATTTGAATAAAATATGAAAATTAATTATATTAAACTTGTATATTTCAATCATTGATTTTAAAATTTCAATAGTCCTTTGACGTCTTATAAATTCGTTAATGCGTCCGACCTACTATTTAGATCAAAAGAACCATTATTTTATACCAACTTAAGAAAATTTAAACAGAACCCATAGTTACGAAACCTCAATCGGTAAAATTATTGTAAAACGCCAGGTACGAGTTAACCATTGAGTGTCGGTAACCTAACCATAAAGGTTAACCTTCGATTGTAAAACCGGCCCATAGATGAATTCAAAATAGTAATCATCGAGATGAATACCATTTTCAATTCCCAGGCTCAGGGATCTTTTATCATGAGGTTGAAGAAATGATATTATATTTTGTCACTGAGATGAGAGATTTACCGGTTTCAACCTTGTTTGGCCTCATCAGTATCGCATACATCTCAGGGACAAAATCTTCATAAAAAACTTCGATATTTAAAGCATTCGGGTGCGATGTACTGAGCAAAAATGAAAAAGCAGTGACATTCAATTGCGTCAAAATGAAGTTTCATATCTCCAATGACATGCGAAAAAAGAACTCTGTACATCCTCTTTCACTCAATGAATTCATCTATGTTTCAAAAATGTTTTCGGTGTGGCCTCCGTAAAGGCAAAGAATTTTTTTTTTGTTTACCGTTTTATTCTTTTTCTTAAAAAGAAGGTATCTAGTTGTAAATTTTTCAGGTACGTCACATGGACTCTATAAAAAAAACCATCTGATACCACCGGTATCATAAACTTAAGCTGTTACTTTCAGCAGAATCATCATTAAGTAGGCTGTTCGGACTTTGTGTTATAGTTCTGCGAATAAACAATATATGTGTAAATAAATTTAAATAATGAACCAAAAAAGATTCAAATGAAGTTTGAGTTATGTGGTGTCTTAAAAAAATTACAAAAAAAAATTTATGAACAGAAAATGCACGAAGGACAACAAGTGTGAAAGAATATTATGGGTAGTGACCACAACAAAAATCGTTTAAAACACTTAATATCCTCAATTCCAAACGCTTATTGCAATAAACGCTGCAAAGAGTTCGAAATCGCCAACTCAAATTTTGTTCAAAATTGTTTCTTCAATATGACTGATTTAGGTCAAAACCGTTTCCCTACTAAATTGGCAATCTGTTTTTTTCAGGATGAGCAGTTGCAATATTATTAATCTCATCAAAGTGGTAAAAGTAATTAACTTTAATTTTTCATCTACCCAACATTCAATCATGTATATTCCTTTATTTTATGGAATCTGCTGTTTTGTGAAGAATATGTTATGATGCTTGAAATTCTGAGATACAATAAAGAATGAAACTGAACTAAATTAAAGAATGAAACAAAAAGTTTCAAACATACTTCAAGGTACTCTTCACAAAAAAAAACGATTCCATGAAATAAAGAAACTCACATTGTTGAATATTGGGTAATTGGAAAATCAACGTTAATTTCTCATCACTTTCATTCCCAATATTTACTCCTGTCACAGAATAAAAAGAATAGATTTTTCAGAAAAAATATTTGTCTGATGAAAATGAGCTGTGCCTTCGCTGCCAGATTTCATGAAATGAAGAAAAGCTACAAAACTGAAGAAACAAACAAGTAGTGTTTCCCAAAGTTTCAAACAACATCAAGATAGTCTTCATGAAATCTAATCCATTGAATGTTCGGTAGATGGAAAAAAAATTAATTACTCCTCACTGTGTTGAAATTCATCATTTTGAATTTTTCTTTACCGAAACAGATGTTATACCATAATATGTATAACGCTTTCCTGTTAATCCAATGTCCGGTTGGAAAATTTTCGATGGATTCAACCCCCCACCCCAAAAAAATTTGGCTTTGGCCCGTCCCTGAACACATATCCAGACGTTCACTAATTTTATTCTCCTGTGTTGGGTAAGTTTATCACTATAAAGAAGATTCTCTGATATTTTGTGTGTTGAAATTTTAGAGTTAGGTTGGTATTGCAATTCGTTAACTCATAGTGTTTATATTTTGCTATAAAATATTTGTATTTTTCATTTTTCTTTTCGTATTATTTTTTTTTTTCGTATTATTTTCCTTTTCTTTCTGCTAACTGTTTTTGCGACTAAAAAAATCTTTTCATTTCTGGTAGGTAATGTGGGATTTACTCTTTGTGATTTTTAATTATCTATCTTTATTTGTAGAAGTACAACTTTTCAAAGAACTCTACTGAACAAACCGTGTACTTTCCAAAGCGGATAATATGATCATTATTTCAAATACCTCTAGCAAAGTTATACCCCATTAAGAGGTGATTATTTTATCCTAAAGTGAAAGACCCATAAAGCCAGGGAAATGTAATTACACATCGAGCAGGTGTGAACATTACGTGTGCTTAGGGTTATGCAGGTTCTTCACATATTATTGAAACACTATAGGTGGGTAGGTATTTATTTATTTCATGAATGATCACGGATGATAATTACTGATTCATTTTGATATTTGTCATGTTGTTAAATGTTTGGGTTCATGATAAATTTCATATATTAAATAATGAACAACGGTGAATATTTTCGTATTCTTAAACGATAATTTCTATTACTACTTGATTTACAGTTAGGGACATCTCAATAGAAATGATGGTACCTTTACCACCAATGTGAAAAAGACTTTTGAGTTTGAGAATACTCAGTGATAAAGTTGAATGAAAATAACGAAAAGATTTGGTTGTGTAAAAGAGATCTCCATAAGTCAATATGATTTTCAAATCATATGCAACAGTACCTTACTTCTCAACAGGCGAACCTTTTGTCCTTCCTTAGTTTCACCATCATGTAAGTTATTATTATCAAAGACCCCTAGGAGTCAAGGAGCTTTGTAATTGGAATAGGTACTTAACAAGGTATTTTCAATACCTAGTCACTTTCGTCAGAGTTAACTAATAACTTTGGTGAAAGGTAATCAATAATTTTGGCTGAAGACAACCAGTAACTTTGGTTAAAAAACAACCAGAAACCTTGGATCGATAGAACAGCTTGCAACCTTCGTTGGAGAGAAACCAACACAGTTTAATTGCAGAGAACCAACATATCATCACGGATTAGAATTTGGAAAGATAAGTTTCTTTCAGGAACAGAAATTATTTGCAGTTCATACCCTGAGTTGCAGCAACGTCCATTAAAATTCAAAGCTCCCTTAATTCTCCTATAAATGGACTCTCTGCAGACGGTAGCCATGGATACTAAGTTTGAAGAAGGATTAAGGGAGCTTTAAATTTTAATGGACTCAGTGATAGTCTTTGAATAATTGTTCGACTATTCTAATTATTAATCTCGTATTCAACAATTGTAAAAGACCTGCAGTGAGAAACATCGAAGTAGCAGAAACAAAAGCACTAAGAACCATCACAAGAATGAGACACCCAAATAATGAACTGTACAATCCACCAAACGACTTACTCTACTCAAGCACCAACATTGTACCAATAAGAACAAGACTAAATACGGGTCCGTCAAGTTGGCCCGGTAGTTGTGGCATTTTTACAAAATTTTTTGTATATTGCTAATGCTAGGTAAGTGCTGGCGAGTGCTGAAAAAAAAACTGGAAAATCTTCGATGGTACTCGTGAAAATGAAAATTCAATTTTCCGGGCCAACTTGTATGCAGCCCGGAAAAACCAGCATTTTTCATCGAGAGCTTGAAAAAACTTAATGCTAGGTGAGTGCTGGCGAGTGCTGAAGAAAAAATTTGAAAATCTCTTTCAGGAGTGGAAAAATTTGTAATTGAATTTTCCGGGCCAACTTTATGCAGCCCGGAAAACCCAGCATTTTTCAACGGAATTTCGCAAAAAGTTAATGCTAGCCAAGTGCTGGCGAGTGCTGAAAAAAAATTTTGAAAAACTCACTCAGGAGTGGAACAATTTGCAATTGAATTTTCCGGGACAACTTCACGCAGCATGGAAAACCCAGCAATTTTTCAAAGAAATTCTGAAGAAAGTTAATGCTAGCCAAGTGCTGGAGAGTGCTGAAGAAAAAATTTTAAAATCTCACTCAGAAGTGGAAAAATTTGCAATTGAATTTTCCTGACCAACTTGATGCTGCCCGAAAAAATCAGAATTTTTCATTTAAATCTTGAAGGAAGTTGATATAAGTGAAGTGATGGTGAGTGCTCAAAAAAAAATTGAAAAAATCTGCCATGAGAACAAAAACTTTTAGGGGTGAATTTTGCGTAGCCATTTCGCGGGACAACCTATGACTGCCCTAAAAAATCGTTTTTTTTTCGGAAGCTAGTTCGATTCTAGCGAGTACTAGTTGGATTCTAGCAAGTAATTACATGAAAAAATAAAAATTTTCGAAAACAGAAAAATGAATTTCGATAAAATTTTTCGATTCAACTCATAAGTTTCCCGGAAATAACAGCATTCTGTATTGATATTCTGAAAATGATATTCTGAAAACAATATGTTTCTAGTGGGTAACTGGGGAAAGCTGTAGGAAAAATGAATAAAATGAAAAACATTACCGATAAAATTTATCAGAAAAAATCTGATTGAATCCAATACAGACGAATTTCGAGGAAAGAAAAACTGAAAGGAAATTTTTCATTTTTGAAACATAGATGAATTCAAAATAGTAATCATCGAAATGAATACCATTTTCAATTCCCAGGCTCAGAGATCTTTTATCATGAGGTTGGAGAAATGATATTAGATTTTGTCACTGAGATGAGAGATATACCGGTTTCGGCCTTGTTTGGCCTCATCAGTATCCCATACATCTCAGGGACAAAATCTTCATGAAAAACTTCGAAATTTGAAGCAATTGGTTGTGAAGTTATGAGTAAAATATTACAAAGTACTGAGGTGGTGACATCCAATCGCGTCAAAATGAAGTTTCACATCTCCAATCAAATGCTAAAAAGAAATCTATACTTCCTCTTTCACTGAATGATTACTATTTTGAATTCATCTATGTTTCAAAAATGTTCTCGATGTGGCCTCCGTAAAGGCAAAGATTTGTCTTTTTTTTAGAAATTTTTCATATTTCATGTTAGAAAATATCGTCTGAAAAAGTGAGAAAATTGAATTTGTAATCCTTGAGGGAGAATATGATGAAACGGACAATGATCCGTGAATCGTTAGATGAGAATTAATCAAAGAGAAAAGTTTCATTTTAATAAATTTATTACTGAAAAAACATATATATTTATGTAAACATATATTTATATACAATATTGAAGTTGGATTACAAAATTAAAATTTCAATAATGAAAGCATAAATAATAATAGATATTCCAGAGAGAGTTTGCATTGTTGATCACCTCCATTTATATCTCTCCATTCCAAACATAAAAAACAATCATTTGTTCTATATTTTATCTCCTTAGATTTCCGCTTACTACTTCCACAGAATATCTATTTGGTGGAAAGTGAAGTTTGGAGTTTTTTTCGAAGTCATCTTTACAACTGACCGGTAATAAAGCTGATTTGATGACTTCTTCATAGTCACAACCAGGACAAAAAACATCAGCAGTTTTACACCAAGGTAAAAAATTGATATTCATGAGTTTGGTCAGCAGTTCTGGTAGGGTTGTGTGTGTCACAACCATCTTGTGTGTCGAAATGAGGTTCAAATTGTTTGGTAGCATTTGTCCTTTATGAATTGTTTTCATAAGTTTACTCCTCATTTCATGAACTTGAGCACCCATTTTATCTGTGACAAGTTTCTGAACTATAGAAATTATGTAGTGTTCTTCACTCTCATAGCAGTTTTCTATTCTCAACCTAAATTCAGGCGAATCATAATATGCTCAGAATTTGAAGAAGACAATCTATCCTGCAGATGTTTGTTATGACATTTTTTGAGTCATCGACATTTTGACAGCACTTGTGCCTGAAGAAGCACTCGAACTTAGAGCAAGACACATTATTCCTTCCTATACATGTGCCTCCTAATCACGCCATACACTCTCAGAGGCATCTGAAAGTTGTGAAAAATTCAGTTTTTCATATTGTTGAAATTGCTTTCTATGCTCTTTCTATGCACTGGAACAAACTGTCCCGCCATTATTCAGGATTGGCGTCATCACTGCTTTCCAAAGCAGCAATCAGCAATGATTAATTTACATAAATTAGTTATTGGTTTTATGATTTTAGATAGGTACTGCATATTATCATGATCCCCATCAATTTCTTTACCACTGGCCATTTTTGATTTATCTTAAATAGATAAGGACCAAGTTTTGAACTTAGATTCATATTCATCTGATTTCAGTAATTCCAACTGAGTTGAGTCAGTTTCTTCATCAGTGAAAACGCTATCTAAAATAATTTTTCTTCTGTAGATTCACTATCATCAGCGATCAGGGATTTAAGATATTGTTTTTTCTGTTCGGATAAAGTGGATTTACCCGATTTATCTATTCCGTCAGTTTCACCCAAACAACAAATATGGCAAAGAGAATATTTTCCTGGAAAAATACATGTCTTTGAGACCAGCCACTATTTTGTTTCTCACAAAAATTTGAGGTGTGACAGCTAATGTGTGGAAAATTTGAGAAATCGATGCAGGGGAAATATCACTACATTTGAAACGTCACCCCTGATACCGTAAAGAATCGGTACAAATTGCAGAAAAGTTGCAAGTTTGTAATGCATCAGCGTCTTCAAGCACTATCAGCAGTTGTACCGATAGGGTAGCCATTGGTTCCAATTAACTAACCAACGTAGTAAACGCTAGATCCACACACACACCGGTTTTTGGTCAGTCAGTTTCATGCCGGTCTTCCAAATCGCATGCTGATTGGTGAATGCGACCTGGCATTCACGCCAGCATCAATCAGCGTGCGATTTGGATGACCGGCAGAAATTCGGCCGGCCACAAACCAGTTTTTGTGAATTTAGCGTAACAATAACTTCAAATAAGAAAAAACCGTTGGCGTTCTCAAATTTTAATATCAGTGTGAATTCAGCTTGTAATAGTTATGAATAAATATGAAAGTGGGTTATAATCCATAAGTCACTAGTGCGTTATGGATCATAACATACTAGTGTTTGATTTATCAACAATGACATTAATAAGAAATCTCATAATTGTTATGTGTTGGATAAAACCTTTTTCTGTGGGCTGCTATACGTTGCCCCGCAAAATGGCTACGCAAAATTAACTCCTTATTTTTTTTATTCCTATGGCAGATTTTTCGATTTTTTTTTTAGCACTCGCCAGCACTTCACTAATATGAACTTCCTTCAAGATTTCATGGAAAAATTCTGATTTTTTCGGAATGCATCAAGTTGGCCCGGAAAATTCAATTGCAAATTTTTCCACTTCTGAATGAGATTTTTAAATTTTTTGTTCAGCACTCGCCAGCACTTGGCTAGCATTAACCTTTTTCAGAATTTCATTGAAAAATGCAGGGTTTTCCGGGCTGCATAAAGTTGGCCCGGAAAATTCAATTACAAATTTTTCCACTCCTGAGTGAGATTTTCAAATTTTTTCTTCAGCACTCGCCAGCACTTAGCTAGCATTAAGTTTTTTCAAGCTCTCGATGAAAAATGCTGGTTTTTCCGGGCTGCATACAAGTTGGCCCGGAAAATTGAATTTTCATTTTTACGAGTACCATCGAAGTTTTTCCAGTTTTTTCTTGAGCACTTGCCAGCACTTACCTAGCATTAGCAATGAGCAAAAAATTTTGTAAAAATGCCACAACTACCGGGCCAACTTGACGGACCCACTAAATACCCTATTGAACAGATTCGTAGAGAAACTCAGAAGACAAGAAGATGTATAAGCCCTCTATCAAGATGAATTAAACCACAGTTCCTAAAGAAAACACCCAAGACAGACTCTACATAATTTATTTAGAATTTAAAACAAAATTATTAGTTTTTTTTTTTGTAATAATTGAAATGTAAAAATAATGTTGTTGAATGACAAGGCTGAAGGACCCAAGGTCGATGGCCATTTGCTCTGCAATAAAGTACTGTTATCTATCTATCTAATCTCGTATTTTCACATCCTAATTCTTGCAAATATTTGGTATTCTACAGAGTATTGACTGCCGACTTCAATGAAAAACTGTTGGAGTAGATACTGAAAGTATTGGATACCACGATTTGTTGCTATTAAATATCAAGAACGGATCAGATGAACTAAATTCTCGTTATTAAACAATAAATATTTGATAAATAGTTTCAGGCTTTCACGACCGGATATATTGACATTAAGAGAGTCTTCCGGGCTTATTGGCCGTGGTCTATTAGAAATTATTTCACCTAACGTTTCGCCCACAACTGCGGCATCTTCAGAGGATTCTTGGTCTTAGATTGTAACTTAACCGCTGAATTTCCGAAAGTGATGCTGGATTCGATCCGTTGCCCCCACTTATACCCTGATCATTGGCGGGAGAAGGTAGTGGGTTTACGCGCGCGATGTTGATTGGTCCATCCCTTTCACTTCGTATTGGCTTGATTTTGGTCTTTTCCAACACCGGCAACCATGCGCTATGTACCAAAGGAGTTTCTTCCCTTCTGTTCATATTGTTCTTATGTTTATATATATCTCAATGGCTTCGATGTTCATCCTAGGATAGAAACTTTTGATGTTTGAAATAGCTTCTGCCTTTGAGAAAACAATATTGTGTCCATCTGTCAGAGCATGTTCCGCTAGTGCGGATTTTTCTGTCTGATTGAGTCGACAGCATCGTTCATGCTCCTTAATTCTCGTATTGATACTTCGCTTCGTTGTATCAATGTAGACTTTGCCGCAGTCACAAGGTATCCTGTAAATACCGGGTTGAGAGAGTGGGTCGACTTTGCCTTTGGTAGTTCTGATCATTTGGCCAAGTTTTTGAGTTGGCTTATAGACAGTCTCTATATTGTGGCCCTTTAGTATTCTACCAATTCTATCGGTGACCTTGGGGATATATGGTAAGATAGCTCTTCCATTGGGGGTGAGTTGTGATGTGTTATCATAACGTGTGGAAAGTCTTGGTCTTATTGCCCTCTGAATTTCCTTAGCATTATATCCGTTAGCGACGAATGCATGCTGTAGATGTTCAAGTTCATCCTTCAGAAATTCCGGCTCGCACAATCGTCGGGCTCTATCTACGAGTGTTTTTATAACTCCTCGTTTCTGTTGAGGATGATGATTGGACTGCTTGTGTAGATATCTGTCAGTGTGGGTTGGTTTTCTATAAACCCTGTGTCCTAGCTTTCCATTAGGCTTTCTAGTAACCAAGACGTCTAGAAAGGGTAGAGCACCATCCTTTTCAATTTCCATAGTGAATTGAATATTTGGGTGCCTACTGTTAAGATGGGATAGGAAAGCATCCAATTCTTCAAGTCCATGACTCCAGACGACAAAAGTATCATCCACATAACGTAGCCATGTGGACGGTCTCTTAGTTGCCGCTTCAATTGCACTTTGTTCGAATTTCTCCATGAAGAAATTTGCAATTGCAGGACTTAGAGGGTTTCCCATGGCGCAGCCATCTATTTGCTCATAGAATTCGCCTTTCCACTGAAAATAGCTGGATGACAGGCAAAGTTCGAAGAGCTTTGTCATGTCATTCGGGAATAACTCAGACACGTAGTTAAGCGATTCCCTGATGGGAACTAGTGTGAACAAAGACACAACATCAAAACTAACGAGTCGGTCATTCGGTCCCAACTGAATGTTCTGCAGTTTTTTTACAAACTGGGTAGAGTCCTTGACGAAAGTGTCCGTGTTTCCCACATGAGGTCTCAACATAGTTGTTAAAACTTTGGCTAAGTCGTATGTTGGTGAATCGATGGTACTAACGATAGGTCTCAATGGGACATTATCCTTGTGAATTTTCGGAAGTCCGTATATACGCGGAGCCCTTGCTTCACTCTTACAAATCCTCTTTTTAAGTTCCTCATCGAGAGAAGAAACTTTTATAAAAGCCTTTGCTTGTCTGAGCCTGGACGAGGTAGGATCTCTTTTAAGTTTCCTGTAGTTTGAGGGGTCTAACAACGCCCTCATTTTGGAATCATAGTCAGAGGTGTCCATCACTACCGTCGCGTTTTCTTTTTCAGCTGGAAGGATCACAATGGATGTATCTTCATTCTTTATGATGTGTAATTATCACGTATGTAAATCTTATTGTCCTCTGAATTTCGTTGTCATTATATCCATTGGCCATATATACATACCGTCGGTCTCTCTCTACGAGTGTTTCGATAACTCCTTTTTCCTGCTCTGCTTGATGATTGAACTCCTTATGCAAGTATCTGTCAGTGTGGATTGGTTTTCCATAAACCCAAAATCCTAGTTTGAACTATTCGTTAAAATGTTGACCGCTCCAACAATTTCGTTCACTTTTGCTGATGGGTATTTTCCGGCAGAAATATATTTTTTGCTTTACTTAGAAATTTTTCGTCTGATATCAGAACCTAAAACACCTAAAGCCTACAAATTACAAAAGAAAACAAGTAAGTCTGTGTTCGGCCTTACGAACCCTTTCAGACACTCAGCGCAGTCATAATGAAAACAAAATTAGGTTTGAAAGGGTGAGCAGGCAGACAATTCGATTCCGTAAGAGAAGAAAGAATCCGCAAAGTCAATACGATCCCCGCCTTTAATTGATTGCCTTCAGAGACAACGAAGCACTCAATTTATAAGGGAGAAATCAAGTGAAAACACGAACGTTGCCCCGGACGGGCAATTCGTATACGAAACTACAAGATTGGTAGATAAAATCACAGATAAACACGTAACGGCCAGAAAATTGTTTTCTTCTCCGGCCGTTGTTCTATACAACGAGAAATTTCCTTTTCTTTATGCGGGTCTACGAGCCGAAAATCCAATCATGGAATGCGCATCCGACTCCAGCAATCTTCTTCATTCTTGACGGCGCCATCAAAAACGAAATCATCGTCGATTTCGCAGGAAACCTTCCAGAAAAATGTCGACAAAGAATGAGACTATTTTTCCAATAGCTGCTTAAAGAATAATGTCCATCTTCTTCTAGAGAAGAAACGAGTTTCATCAAATCATGGATTAGAAATATTAATGTTTACAGCAGTTGAGGAAGTTTCGTGTACAATTATTAATTGACTTGAATGGAAATTGAATTATTATTCAACGGTGATTTTTTCTGACAGGGAATAAATTTCATAAAAACCATTCATTATAAAATTTGAGAAATTCCCAGCCCGGGTCTGACTTACAGAGAAATTTTCTGATATATGACCCACGTTTATTCAAAGAGTGAACTTGTGGATATGTTTTTGATTCATACTGAATCCAAGCAGAATGCCAGAGCGGCGTACCGATTGTAGAGCATAAAATGTTCGTTAAGAAATTGACAACTTGTGGTTTGGTTTTGGAACATCTCTATCCATTTCTATATTTAACAATAAACAATTAATTTATTAATCTTCCATATACAGGGTGAGTCGGGAGGAACGGACCAAACTTCAGGTGTGTATTCTATAGCTCGAAATAATATAAAAAAACTCATATGTTGTTATCCGATTTTCATTTGTTATGAAAATATAGCGTCATTATAAAAAACAACATTCTCTATATTAAAATGGTTTCATTTATAGCATTATTTTAATAAATGCACGAAAATCCCGCCATTAACCTCGAAACACATTCGTCTGCGAAGGGCTCTCGATGCTTTTCTGATTGATTCGTGCTTTTCTTTAAAAAGTAATGCCGTATTTCTAATGCGTCGAATTAGAGCATCCCGAGTGTCAACTTTAACTTTGTATACCTCGTTCTTGAACCAGCCCCACAAACAATAGTTCAATGGTGTTAGGTTTGGAGATCTTGGAGGCCAACTAATACCACCACAGCGACCACTCCAAAGTCCGAGAAACTCTTGATCTGAATATTGGTTGACCTTTTTTAAATATTTTAAATACCCTATAGTTTTAAAAACAAATGAGAATCGGATAACAACATATGAGTTTTTTGGAATTATTTCGACCTGCAGAATACACACCTGAAGTTTGGTCCGTTCCTCCCGACTCACCCTGTATACAATAAAATATGTAGAAAGGAAGACAGGTCATCCAAAAAGAAAGTACAAAATTATCAGATATTGACAACATCTCTACTTTAACAATGAAATTCTTCGATAGTGTATGGCTCAAGCTGTAAAAGAAAACGATGAAGAGACTTCCCGAAGGACACATGACCATACAATATTTGACTGTTCACTAGTAAACTGTCAAATAGTTAAATGGCCATGTACACAGGTCCCAGATCCCCTTTCAGTTTACGAAAAAAAATGAATCGGAAATATGAACGGATGCATTCTTCTAGTATTATCATCATCATTTATTTACCATCAAGAATAGATTACATGGCAGGTATTTAAGTTTTCGCAAATCATCTCCACTCAATATTATATCACATTTATTTATAAATAATAATATTCGATAATGCTGAATAAAGACGCATTCGACTGAAATGAATATATTTAGTAATAATTAACAAACAGCATGAAAGTGGAGTATTTCGTTCAATTTCAATACTCCCTTATTAACTATTAATAAAGCTAGGTTAGTATTGAGCTATCTGTTATACATATTAGGTTTTATGGGATAATCATTAATGATTATCATTTATTCTTATCTCTGTTGATTGAATGAACTTATAAGTTCATTTCTGTGTCTAGTTTGATAGTGATGATGGTCATTGTTTTGTCTGTACTTATCTCTGTTGTCGTGGACATGCAGTATACAGGTAAGTATATATACAGAGGTAACGGTGAGTATACCCAATGATCGGAAGAGCTCTCTGCATGAAGTGGTTCTTGGGAGTCCAAAAATAGCTCTGACAGCTTCTTTTTGTTTCAGGAGGTCACTAAACAGTCTGGGACTTTGACCCCATAATATTATGCCGTATGTAGCGGTCTGGTGGAAGTTTGCATAATATGTCAATTTTGCTATGTCCGGCGGACCAACAACCTCCCTCATCCTACGTATAGTGAATATACCAGTTGAGAGTTTTTACAAGAGCGAATTTGTGTGACCGTTCCAAGAGAGTCGATTGTCCACTGTTATACCCAATAATTTTATAGACTGCGGACCTTCATTAAGGTACGGTTTCGCTTGTGCGTCGGACGCATGCAGCGACCGCCGAAAGTGGCTGCTGCGATTGTTGTATAGACTGTTCATAGGGAACAGCGAAGAAGCGGTTCCGCTTCTGCAGTCAACGCAGCAGTGGCTGCAGCACCCAAACGGCCCACTGCTTGCGGTACCAGTCTGTGCGACGTCGCTGCAGCGTGAATTCGTTTATATAAAGGTTAAAATTGTTATTATTTATTGAAATTATAGGAAATGAGTGTTGAAAAGTTTCCGAGGGATGAAGAAATGAAACTAATTGAATTAGTTTCCACAAATAGATGCTTGTATGATGCATCTCATGCTGAATATAAAAATATTTTGATGAAAGACAGTGTATGGAGAAAGATCGCGACAGGAATAGAAGGAAAAACAGGTAAAAGGAAATTTTTTCTTTATCATTTTAATTTGAACTCTTTATGTGAATACAAAACAGTTTCATATAATTGAATATCAATTATTCCGAACCCTACGTTCCTGTTTCCCTCGGAAACAAAATATTCCTTAAATCCATCTCGGACTGAGAATCCATCTACTTTGGCAAATCCTCCTTTTCTTGTAAGTGGTATAAAATGTTTTTTTCCTTCCGAAATCATTAGATTTTCGTCTAAATGTTTATTAGTTACCCTTTCAGGGTTGTTTCTGATGAGGTTGTGTAAACATACAGCCACTGAAATTATGAGATCCACTGTAGATGGTTCAAATGCAATTGGTGAAAAAAAATCCTGAAAGTATTACTCAATATACCAAAAGCATTTTCTGACACTCTCCTGGCTCGACTCAGTCTATAGTCAAAAATGGCCTTTTGAATATCTTCTTCAGCTTGGTCTCTGTTGTAAGGTTTCATAATATTTTTATGCAAATGGAATGCTTCGTCACCGACAATAACATGAATTTGGTAATTCATTGTCCGACGGAAAACCAAATGTGCCCTGATAAATCTTTACATACTCCATCTCCGAATTCTCACTGTCGACTGTCGGCCGAGTAGTTTGGCTGCAGATAAGGAAACCACTTCGACGTAACAGCGGACGCGAGCAGTAGCTGCTCGCATTCACTGCATGCTTCCGACGCACAAGCGAAACCGTACCTTTACTTGCTATCACCATACGGTGAGACTTATCTACATTGAGCCTTAATCCATTCGTACTGAACCATTTTTCAGCATGAACCAAGGTCTCGGCACTTCTGTTTTCTAGGTCTGTTTTTCCAGATGAGTCATTCACAAAGCTCGTATCTTCTGCATACATTGAAGTCAGGGTACACGGTACACTCAACGGTAAGTCGTTGATGTATATTAAAAATAATAAGGGACCTAAAATTGATCCCTGGGGCACTCCATACTCAAGAACCTTCACCTTTGATAACTCGTTTTTCCACGGGACCACCTGAGTCCTATTTTTTAAGTATGATTCGAAAATAGCCAACGCTTTTCCTCTAACTCCATAAATTTCCATTTTCTGAAGAGTATGCTCCTTTCGACACTATCGAATGCCTTAGACAAATCACAAGCCAATACCTCGACCAACCTTCCTCCATCCACTGCCCCGGTAATACTATCCATCAACGCTATCAGTGCTGTCATAGTAGATTTTCCAGTTCTAAAACCATGCTGACTTTGGTCGAATACCCGATACCTGTCTAAAAAGTCTAATAACCTACGTTTTAATACATATTTCCTCTAATATTTTAGAAATAGTGGGCAGGATAATATGGGCGTACCGAGGTAGGGGCAGGGGGGCAGCTGCCCCCCCCTAGAAGATAAAATTATCTTAAATTTTTCTGGCAAGTGGGAAATTAAAAACGTGTTACCTACTCTGCGCAAAGTGTTGGAAGCACAATATCTTTTCAGTCAAATATTTTGATTTAAATTTTTTCTATCTATAATCAAATATTCTACAACATTCGATATAGTATACTGTTAGTGACGCAATATGATTTAAATCTCCCTCGAAACCGTCGCATCTCGTTGTTTCCGCTCCCGACGAGACAATCAGAGCCATAGATGGGGCTCTGATTATCCTAGGTCCTAGAGGATTGGAGCTGAATATGAAAACAACATCTAGCGCTATCAAGATACGGACGACAGTACTTTTTCTATGTTTAAATTCTTAGGGTAAGGGAAAAGTTAAAGTTACCGGCCAGTATGAATTCGGCCTCTCATAGTTTAGTATCGGCGATACGAAATTCTCGAGAAACCAGGTGACATACAAGACGTGGTTTTGTTGTAATTGTAGCTATGTTCTTTGCTGTTTCATTTATCAAACATGAAAGAATATAGCCGTATCATTTCAATTATTGTAGGAATACGTATATTTTTTGCTGGAAAGAAAGCATTTAAAAGTAGTATTGTTTGGTGGGGTGGTCATGTTTGGGGCAGGATAGCAACTTGTATAATAATACAACAGGAATGAAAATTATCCTACGTTCTAGGGTATCATTTATCCAGATTGTAAATTTAATCAAATCGCCTCCAATCGATACAGCGTGATAGAGAAATAAACGTCCAAACACACAAAAAAATGTGACTTTATTTGGGAAAAGGGGCCTTATGATCAGTTTTTCCGAGATGTTCACAGACAGTTTTATGAGATAATTATAAAAGTAAAATTTTTTTAGTTATTACTTTGTAGTAACCAGCAAACACCTTAAAATTTTTCTATCGAATCACCTCTCTAAATAACTTGGATTTACTAAATCAAATCAAATTTATTATGCAAATTATTACAAACAAATAACTCATCCATACCGAGAACAAAGTCCCTTTTCTCTGGTACCGTCATAACAAATTACCTAGTTTTGCTTATTTGGCGTTCAAACTACAAAATAGCGAATTTTGAATATCGAATATCCGAATGTGATTTTTTATAGGTCTCTTGATCTTTCTTTTCGTCCTATGCCTAAACACCGCGACAACACGCGAAAAAAAAAAGGTCGGGAAAGTCGCAGTGAAAGCG
Organism: Hippodamia convergens; assembly: GCA_038502775.1. Classification (NCBI taxonomy): domain Eukaryota; kingdom Metazoa; phylum Arthropoda; class Insecta; order Coleoptera; family Coccinellidae; genus Hippodamia; species Hippodamia convergens. The sequence goes on from CM076610.1 coordinate 19,928,041, forward strand.
ATGAAAATGACAACCATGATAAAACTACTCATGTAATGCCAAGATCATTGCATGCTAACATTAGACAAGCGTAACATTCTCCAGCAGAATCTGTGAATATATCTGTTGCTGACTTTTCTTCACCATCGACATCCCAACAAACTTATGACGTCAACGTAGATCCTAAAATTATAGTGGACAATGGCTATCATGAAAATAATCTGGGTCGTTATGTTGGGTTGGCTACCCAGCTATCGACGGGGGTGAAGAAAGGCTTGCAGGTTTATGTCCAATGAGCGTACATCAAAATTATTGAAAAGAAAACATTGAGTTTATTGAAAAAACTGTCATGAACAAATTATCGGCAAATCCGGGAAGATTTAAGTATTAGGACTATTTTATATTTAATATTTTGTTTTGTGTCATAATCAAACTAATTAAAAACAGTGAATTTTCATGATTTTTTGTTTCAATATACCCGACTGACCATCTTCTCGAAACAGGTATGAGCTGCCCCCCTAGCTTAAATCCTGGGTACGCCCTTGCAGGATAAATATTGGCCTATAATTAGTGCACTCGCCTTCATTGCCATTCTTAAGTACAGGAATCACCCTTGCGAACTTGAGTGCATCAGGAGAAATCCCCTCCTCAAGGCATTGATTAAAAATATCACATATAGCTTTTAGTATCATATTCATTCCATAGATATCCGCAGTTTTTTTTTTATTTTTGAACTTATTTACAATCTGATTCAGCTCATTAACCGTAACAGGACAGATGAACATTGAGCTTGAAGCCACTGGTACCATCGAAGGCGTTGCTTTCATCATTTTTATCGCTTCTTCGGCAGAAGGTGTGCACTGCTTTGATATCAGCTGTCCTATGCTAGAAAAGAAGCAGTTCAGCTCATCTGGGGTCAATTTACTCTGGTCTTCCTTTTTCGCTCCTGATACTGCAGTTTCCTTCCTCATTACTTCCCATATAGCCTTTGTTTTATCTTCAGATGAATTTAAATAATCCCGGTGAACTCTCTTTTTTTCAGATGTGTAACTTTCTCGCAGACAGCATTTCAACATTTCTAAAAGTTTCCTGGAGTCCTCGCTTCTACGAACTCTGTGAATTGTCAGCGGCCTCAGCGCCGTATCTACCGCCTTCTTCAGAGCAACATTTGAACCAGTCCTGCGAACGTATTGCTCATCCCTGTTCACATTCAGCGAGGGGCCCAAGGGGGGATTGGGGGTGGGGAACATCCCCCTCCAATGTTGAACGAAGTTGGCAAATTTTCAAAGCAGTTGGAAGATTTTCAAGGGAGTTGGAAAAATTTGAAAGCAGTTGGAAAAAATTTCAAAAGGGTTGGAAAAATTCCAAAGTAGTTGGCAAAAGTTCAAAGCATTGGGAAAAAATTCCAAAACAGTTGGAAAAAGTTCAAAGCAGTTGGTAAAATTTCGAAACAATTGAAAAACATAATTCCAAGAGAGTTTGAAATACGAAGGAATCTGAATTAGAAAAAACAAGTTTGCAATCAGTAGTTGACAATATATGTATAGCCGGCAATAAACGGTATTTAACCCAATATTTAATATTTTTACCATCAAGTATTGGGAGAGATGCGGCCTTAAGAAGTAGGTACCTAGTTGTAAATTTTTCAGTTACGTCGCATAGACTGTGTTTCAGATAAGCAGAATCATCATTAGGTTCGCTTTTCGTACATTGTTTCATAGTATTGCGAATAAACAATATGTGTACATAAATTTAAATAATGAACTAAAAAAGATTCAAAGTGAAGTTTGAGTAATGTGATGCTTTATAAAAAATTAAAAAAAAAATTATGAACAGAAACTGCTCGAAGGAGAACAAGTTTGAGACTTTTGAGAGAAAATTATGGGTAGTGACCACAGAATATCGGAAGTCACAGTCACAACAACAATCTTTCAGAATACCAAATATATCCTCAATTCCAAACACTAATTGCAATGAACGCTGCAAAAGAGTTGGAAATCGCCAACTCAAATTAGGAAATTTTGTTCAATCGGGGATCTGTTTCTTTTTTAAGAAGTATCTTGATTTATGACACACATTTTCTGTGTAAACTAGGGAGTAATTTTGCTTTTCTTTATTTCATAAAATCTGTAAGCAAAAGTGACGCTCATTTTTTATCAAACGAAATATATTTTCTGAAAATTTAGTTCCTCATATTCTGTGAAGTGAACCCATGTTAGGGATGAGCAGTTTCAATAATATGAATCTCATCGAAATGGTAAGTAATTGACTTTGATTTATCATCTACCCAACAATCAATCATACATATTTCTTCATTTTATGAAATCTGCTTTTTTGTGAAAAATATTTTGTTTCATGATGCTTGAAATTTTGAGATACACCAAATAATGAAACTGAAATAAATTGAAGAATGAAACAAAAAATGTGTCTCAAAGTATCGAACATACTTCAAGGTACTCCTCATAATATATCCCTCCCAATATTCACTCCTTTCACGGAATGAAAAGAATAGATTTTTCCGAAAAAATATTTTATCTGATGAAAATGACGGCCGTGCCTCCGCTCCCAGATTCCACGAAATGAAGAAAAGCTACAAAACTGAAGAAACAAACAAGTAGTGTTTTCGAAGTTTCAAGCTACATCAAGATACTCTTCATGAAAAAAAACACTCAATAAAATCTACTTAATTGCCCCTCACTCTGTTCTTCTGTTGGCTTCGGCCCGTCCCTGTTCACATTGGCCGTCTTCAAAGTAAAAGAAGTATCGAAGCATCTTTTCAATAGTGAGTGGAATCTTTTGAATGTCTCTTCTGCACTTTCAAATTTTATTGAATCCCAGTCAATATCTTTCAATTTTTCTTCAAAATTAGATATATTACCTTTACCTCTCGTTATTATATGTTTTGTTGTATAATATTTCCTTTTTGTTGCAGGTGTCACATCGATTAATTTCAATTCCTGGACTGAATGATCTGACAAATGTGGGACGTATGTTCTACACTTTAGAGTTTCCTTGTTCAAATCATTATTAACATTTAAATTTTATATGAATACAGAAATAATGCTGGTGTTTATGCATGAACATCAAAATCTTATAAATGTACAATCCATATATAGTCAAAATGTTGTTTTGCTTGAACTTACAACGACACGACACTCTGAAACCTAAACGGAAAATTAATCTCAAGGCCAACTTTTGTGTTCTCATAATCTGCTGATACCCAGAACAACTTCCCCAAAAAATTATGTCATAACTCAATTGTGATTGGAACATAACATATCTAGGAAGTAAATAGTTTTCAAAACCTCAATATCAACCTGATGTCTAAAAACCCCTAATGCTTTTTTCTGCATATAGGATAGTGAATTTATTTATTTTCTTCCATTTTCCATATACTCGTAGATTTATCTCAACCGAAATGATACGAGTATTTTAGGGAGCGAGGAAATTCGAACCATTGGATAAAAGCTGATATTGCAGCCCCGAACTACAATGTTGAATATTCCAATGCAGCCACCTGTTCGAGAAAAGAGAAATTGCTAACTAGTGAGCTGAAGCTGACGTGAATTGATGCCCCCCTGCGATTTCCAAACTTCTATGAAGAGATCTCTTGCACGACCAACTCACTGAACGCGCGGTAACTTATACTAATTTTATCAGGAAGATACCTTGGAAGAAGCGAATGATTAAATTCTCCGAAGTTCTCATGCACAACAAAACTCAGGCATATTTCCATAGTTAATAAGCAATTATCATACTCGTAAGAACGTGCCCATTAAAAGTTTCAGACCAGTAAATCACCGAAATGCAATTAAGTCCCCCCGTAATTTCGAATATAACGAACCATTCAGGGATACTTAGGAGGGCGCCGTACCGAGATTCACCAGGCTTGACCATTTTCATAATAATTATTGTTCCACAGTTCCCGATTCCGTGAAAATGAATGGGATTCGCTTTATGTATTTATTCCGGTTTTATCAGAGGTGTAGGATGTCTGGAGCGGAAGACAAGCATAAAGTTATGGTAATTGTATAACATTGATGTAGGCCACGCTTAGCTCCGTTTTTTTTTTTTTTGTTAAACTTATAATTTCACACTGTCTGATCCTTTTTGGCTACGAAGACAACGGAAATGAGTTAGAAGAGTGGAACTGATGTATGCTTGATAATTAATTTATATTGTATATGTCAGAGGGTTTCAAGTTCTTACTAGGCTTATTTTCTTTTGGGCATATTCAACAGTATGGAGTGAAGATATGTATCACACACCAAAACATTAAAGACCCATATTTCAGGAATTTCCACAAATGAGAGTGAAACTCAATTTTCGTATCGTCAATTCTAATCACACAAATTGATATTGAGGATCTTAAATTTCTGTTAGAAATTGATCTGCATCTGCAACGAATGAAAAAACGGCGACTCGACATCATTGTTGATTCTTCTCGCATTAAGATATTTTTTTATTGTTTAGTGTATATGTAATGTTTCAATGAAATCAACATCGATTTATTATAATTGTGTATACACAAGGGCGCACCCAGGATTAATTTTCGGGGGGAGGGGGGTCCCCATCAATATTTATTTTGACGTATGATAGAAAGTCTCAATTTTTCTTTAACAAAAATGAATCTCGGGGGATGGCTGCAGCCCCTTGGCTCCCTCCGTCGGTGCGCTACTGTGTCTACAGCTGTTTCCAAGAAGATCCTCGAGATGCAAGCTGTTTAAGCACTCTCCCAGAAAATGTGTTTTCTTCTTCTTCTTTTTCTTCTTATACTTCGAGAGTACCTGCTTTCTTCATTTCATCTAGAATAGCACGAGGAGAGTGAATTGAGTATAGTAAGTATAAGTAGTCATTTATTGTCATCAATTTTACATGACATGTCAACAATAATTCGAGAAATACATATTTATACGAACATACAAACTTGAGAGAAAACAACATGAAAATTTCAGTCTAGACTTGAGATCAATTGAAAGAACGCAAAAAGAAAACACTTCAGGTATGTCGACTGAAGGAACTCGTCCTCCGAATAAAAAGTACCCCTCATTAAAACCCCCTTCACTTTATTGTCGCATTTTGGCTGTACGGGATATTTAATATTTTCTGGTAAGGGATTCTACAACTTTACTTCCCAGAAGTCCACGGTGAATCCCCATAAGGCTAGGGTAAATTCTCCTTAGATTTTTCTCTCTGTCTTAGAATTTTTACGACAAAAAAAATAGTATCCTTACTTTCTTGTCGAAAGTTTCGTGGAATGGCTTAGCGAAGAACTTCATAGCGAAGAACTGTACAATACATCTTGATATTTCTTATTGATTCACGAATCTGCTTTCAGAAAAGGACAAAGTTTTTCGTTTTCCCAAGTTATCGATCATGTTTTGAACCATTGAGATGATAATATAGTTACTTCTCAGATTCTTTTGGATTTTACTAAGGCTTTTGATATCATTGACCATATTATAACATATTACATTCTACACATTATGGATATTATTTTCACGAGTGAAAAAGGAATCATATCATATACGAGTGATGTTTTTGATTTCCGATAATCAGAACATTAGGTTCGGATACGCTCTTTCACTTTGAAATTATTTTTTAACACCTTATTCATAATGGTAGTTTCAAATAACCTAAAACATAGTAATTTGTGAATTAGCTTACCCAACACAAAGAAGTTGTGCCATTTGAATTCATTTTTGATTGCCATAGTACTTTTCTTCCCTCTACGAAACTGGCAATGAATTTTTTTGAGTAATTTTTTTGGTGCCCAGAACATACAGGGTGAGTCTTTGACTTGTACATATGTTCAAACCATAGGTGGTCGAGGTCAAAAGAAATACTTTTTTCGTATAGCATTTTTTCTGATTCAGCCTAGATAAAAAGATATAGCCATCTTAAACTTTCATAATGAGCTATGCCACCCCTGGAAATATGACACTAAAATTTTTCCGAGCATTAGATCTACCACCTGAACCTTCGAAAAAATGTAGCAGAAATTTAATTCTGCGAATCTTCTGAACAGAATTATATTCAGCCAAAGTAACCAATTTTTTTTAATTTCGCTTATTTAGATTTTTTAAATCATTAATTACTCGAAGAGTACGCATTTCACGAGATTTCACAAAAAATACTTTTGTTTTCCAAAATGGGCAAATATTCAGTAAATGGCATTCAACTCACTTCCAAGGGTCGGGATCATAGAATTTCTGCTATAATTATGGAATGGAATGGTATATATTAGTCATAACGAAAAAACTAAAACATGTGAGTTAAATTTTGTATTCGTGAAAGATTTTCCACATGAATGAGAACCTATATTCTGAAAATCATTTCATTCGATGAAATCGTTCATGAGATATATCCGAAAATTACATTTTTTTTATGGATTTTCAACCTCTGGTATCTTTCCAACCGAGCCGAATCGGAAGAAATGGTAGGGACAAAAACTGTTTCCTTCGACCTCAGGAATGTCCCGTTAAAATATACAAGTCAAAGACTCACCCTGTATAATATTAATTATCTAGTATCGTCCTGTTTTTCTTAATTTACGCATTCTGATTCCTCTGAAGGCTCCAAAGACAATAAGCTCGAAAAATCATTATGACAATTTCATTCAATAGTTTTTAAATTACAGGAGATTGAATATTATTTGATTTTTAGGATCCACCCAGTTTCTCAGAAATAACTAGGTAAAAGATGTTTGAGTGCCAATTCATGACTACTCATTTGGCCCTCTAAAACCCGATGAATCATAGTCAGAAACCCCGTATATAAATAGACATCACTCTCTGAGAAGTTTGAAAATGATGTACCTACTTCAATCAATTCTTTTTTCTGGTTTCGATTAGAAAAAGGAATAATTGTTTGTTATGTATAGTGTAGCTGCAATCCTTCTCTCAACGAGTCATCACAATCTGTCCAGAATCGATGCAATCTACTATTGAAATTTTCCACGCCAGAGTTCATTTTTTGTAGGCAGCCCATATGTTGATAATAACATAAAAATTAAACCAATCAATTATTTTCATCCAAAAGTCATTTTCAACCAATGGGGTTTTTAATCTCAGTTAAACATTTTCCCTATGCTTTAATATTTTGATTTCATCTTCAGACGTCCAAATTATTCTTTTTTCCCGAAAACTTAATATGGGTTTTCTCTCCCAGTCTCGGAAATGAGAAAGAATTAGAAATTTTTTTTTAATAATATAAGAAAAGCCCCTGCGTAAAAAAGTTGAGCACTAATTTGTCAGGGGCCAAAACTTTACGAGAAATAGTTGTTGCCTAACAATGAACAAAAAGAAAATGAAAACACTTTGAAATCTTAAGCGTAACGTTTCGGAGTCTAAATCAGACAATCCAAAAATCAATAAAATTGTCACGATTCTACTAAGTTGCATGAAAATCAGTTATTGTCTGACGAAGGAGTCTGATTTAGACTCCGAAACGTTACGCTTAAGATTTCAAAGTGTTTTCATTTTCTTTCTGTTCATTGTTAGGCAACAATTTTTTCTCGTAAAGTTTTGGCCCCTGACAAATTAGTGCTCAACTTTTTTACGCAGGGGCCTTTCTTATATTATTAAAAAATTTTTTCTAATTCTTTCCTATTTCAGAGACTGGGAGAGAAAACCCATATTAAGTTTTCAGGAAAATGCAGAGACCTCTCAGAAAATATTTCAATACATGTCCAAATCATTCGTCTATTTTGTTATGTAGGGAAAAATGTAAAAATCGTATCTAACCGTTGACCATTCATTATTTTCATTTCGTAAAATCCTGAAATTCAGCGCCTTGGAAATTTCTATAAACTACCGAACTTAAAGTTCAAAATGGTTGAAACAGTAGGTAGATTCCCAAGTATTCTATTGATTGGAGACATTGATTACTTTCAGGAAATTATTCCTGTCAAAGGTGTATATGAAGATTTGTTGATGTAGAATAAATAGGCCATTATATTTATGCATAAGTTCATTCAACAAATTAGATACTCAAGACCTTCGGGTTGAATTAAATATTATTCATTTTCTTCTGCAATTGTAGGTTCAAATTGCAGACAAACATTTTATATGGTTATTTCGAAGTAGAAGGTATTTTCAAATGTGGAAATATCAAATATCACATCAGTTAACAACTATTTCACAACTTTTGAAATCCACATATCAATTCCTTAATGAACTAACAAATGCTATAATATTCATGAATATCATGCTGAATCGATATGATTTATTGGAGAATTAGTTTCTCAATTGATTAACAATATGTGACACAAGATATTATATTTTACGCAACTATTCCAATAAGAATATACATATATTTGAACACAAGCATTGAGTAATATCAGCCAATTAGTAGTTACATCCGTTGAAATTTTTTTATATTTCTGTAGATCATCGGAAATAATGAATACCTACTATTAAAAAGTTATGTTGATAATGTCCATATCTTTTCACTGGGACTATAACCTAAATCCAATACAAATGGTATGGTAACATGGAAAAATGGGTCGCACTCTCATAGAAGTTGGGTTATTTCTTCCACTTAAAATTCACCCATAGAATTGGTATAAGATGAGTGATGCAGTTTTTGACATATATAATATAGAGCTACTTATTTCCACGCGTTTACCTACTCTAGGGGCTTGTGCCCCTACCAAGATGAGCCAAGCGGAGCACGTGGGCACTACCCTAAATTCTCGAAGTAACTATTTCGTCGTCAGTTTGGAATATACCAGATGAACAAAATTTTCGGGATATGAAACATGGGCGCCCGCAGGAATATTTCTCAGGGGGGGGGTAAAATAAAAATTTTCGAAAAACGATGAGGCTCTGGCGATATCAGTGCTTCGTTTCTCCACATTTCTTTTTCTATATTCATGCTGAGACAATTTGTTCTCAAGTGGGAGGGGTCAGAGTTAAATTGATAAAATTTTCTACTTCAACATTTTTTTAACATCAACAACATTACGTTATGTGTATAAAATAAAACGGCAACTGCATTCGAAACAAATAACATTCCATTAAAAAATATTAACAGGAAAATAAAGAAAATGAAATATAAACACTATAGAAAAATGAATGAAATAAATATTATAATTGCCAATGAATGACGACGAGTAATAACAAAATAAATAAATATACATATACGCTCGATGAAACGATATTCATAAAATTCATATATGAATAATAATGGACCTTTGAATTAATGAAGCAATGACTTTTGAAACAAGAAATAATCCGATATGATACAAAACTGCTCCAGAAAATGAAATCAACAAATATTTTATCGAACTTAACAAATTATAAAATAAAAGAGACACAACACAAACAAATATTTTTAATTCTGCAAACAAAATACTGAATCCTTATACCACAGAGTGAGCATATCTGTGAAGCTTAAAGAATTCATACACAGTTGTTGCACGGTCCGGTTCGCTATATTCTTCTTGTATTGTTTCTCTGTCCACACATTTGAATGAAGCTTACTTTTTTTCGAGTTGATTTATCTTCGAAAAGTTTTAGAATATCCATATTTTCCAAAGGTGAATTTATCATAAAACTATAAACATGGGTCAAAGTGACTCTCAACAAAAAAAAGGGATTCGTTCGGAAGTGCCGATAGAAGTGATATAGATATAAGTAACATGTACATAATTTATATAGTCGAACTATTCGATTATTATTTTCCAGTTAGTTTTGGTTTATGAAGAAGTGTTTATGATCAAGTATGAAGGAAGTTCAAATTGGACATTAATAATTCCTAGAAAATTGAAAATTATTCGGAAATAATCTAATAGCTCGAAGCTCTACTGTACAATTCAAAAGTTACCTACTTATTTTTTAATTCTATCGGCAGTTCCCGAAGACTACCAGGTTTCTGTTCTCTTACACTTCTGATTAATAAACTAAAATATAATAGGTGAAACGTCACATTGATGAGTCCATTCAATGTCCCCAATATTTTGAATTAGGAGAAAGTGTTATACTGTAGTGTCCTTCATTATCTATTAGAAAATTTATATTAACAGCAAAAAGTAGAGGCGCTTTACGTAAAAATCAGCTACTTGAATAATTATAGAACTTACCTTCAATAACACAATTTGAGGCAAAGACATCAAAAACTAAAAAATACTCCCTGAATACAGTATCAAAGGGTTTCAAATTCAAATACTTTACAATGGGAATACGAATGGAAAGATTATATACTCTCCCCCTTCTCAGAAAATTGCAGAATGGACAATAATTATTGAAATATAAGAGTAGCTGCACTTGCCCCTTGAAGAACTCCGCATCGAAGATACCGTCTAATGAAAACAATCATCCATAAAAAGATCATCTGGTAACGATTGAGGAGAATGCCGATACGCATGGGCACTTTTATGTATTTATTACTTCTTAGGGGCGCATTGGACGCTTTTGGGGTAAACAAAAATCATGGAATTCATCGTCAAAGAATATGGGAATAATTACCCCCCTATGAGTACAAAATTTCATACAAAAATTTTAAATTCCTAATTTCCCAAATATTTTCAATATATACTTCGAGCAACAATAAAGGGAACAGAAAAATACATATTCAAAATTTTTTGGTGATTTTCAAGAGGCTGTATCTCAGTGGAAAATGGTCTTATAGAAAAAAAACCTAATTTTTGATGCTTGAAGACTCTTGTTTCTGAATTGATTGGTTCACAATTTTCCGGAGTACAGGTAGTCATGCAATCATCGGATAAAGCACGAAGAAAAGATTTTCAAAATTTTTCAAATTTTGTTTTTCTCTACGCATATGGAAAAATTTTCTCGAGCTTAACCTATTTATTTAGCTTTAATTTGCTTTTCATGACTTTCAGATATAATCATTCGTCTTCGAGATATCCTGTTTTGAATACAAAACGATCCTTTTCACTCAACTGCCGATATCTCCAGAACTACTGATCGCCTAGCGAGCCGAAAGGCCATTTCTTTTTTTATAGAAAATTTCCTACATAAATTTGTTTTCTTCAATTTAAAAGAAATGTTTTTCACCTGTCACATAAACGTGGAAAAAAGCAAAATATGCCATTTTACCATTTTTTGTATCTTCGTCAATATTGGCGGAAAAGCTTAGATTATAAAAAAATTTTACAACCTGATAGATAGATATATTTATTTCCACTGACTAAAAAGTGTTGGAAAATGTCAACACACAGTTAATTTTCAATTACAGAATTATAAAACAAAAATATTACATAATCAATTCTTATTATGAACAATTCATGATATATTTTTATATACAATCCAAATATGAAATAAAACAACATAACTAACACACGAAAAACTTCTAAAAACGTGACATGAAAAATTCATCCATTGAATATATAGTTTTTTACTCCAAGGCTTCAGAGAAAACTCGCCAGGTCAGGAATCTCCTCATCCCAAAATGGATGTTCAATCAATCGGTACAAGAAAACCGCCCAACCGATCGATATACCAATGTTGGGGGACATCAGGCTGCCCAATTTTTTTATAACCTAAGCTTTCCCCCCAATATTGAAGATGATACAGTCCATTAACCACAAAATGGCAAAATTACATTTTTGTGCTCGTTTCCCACGTTTATGTGAAAAAAAAGTGATTTTTAATAGAACAAAGCAGATTTTTGTGGAAAATTTGCTGCTTTTCGGCTCGCTAGGCGATCCGTATTTCCGGAGATATTGGCAGGTTAAGTGAAAAAGGATTTCTTTGCATTCAAAACTGAATATCTCGAAAGTCGGTAAAAGCAAATAAGAGCGGAATGAACAGGTTATACGATATTTTCATCGGTTTAGCTAGAAAAAATTTTCCGTGAGCGTAGAGCAAAAAAATTAAAATTTTCAAAATTTTTTCTTCGTGCTTTATCTGATACTCTGAAAAATTGTTAACCAATAATTTCAGAAACTAGAGTCTTCAAGCTTCAGAAGTTGATTTTTTATTTTATTTATTTTTCATCGAGATGCAGCCTGTTGAAAAAAAAATTTGAAAATTTTTCTTTTCTTTTAATTGTTTCGCGAAGTGTATTAGCAATGAAAACTTCCAAAATATGTGGTTAGCAGATACCTTTCAAGCTCAAAAAACCGGAAGTCTCTAGTTATTCGTTCTCAATAGTTATTACTCACCCCTACGAAAAAAGCTATATCCGCCCTTGCGGAAATCTTTAATCGAAGTACCATAATCGATTGAATCTATTGATAGAATAGCAAGGGTTAAAAGCCGATCTTGTGTCATCGAATTTCTTAAATATGTCTTTATGATTTTAAGCCTAGAAAAACTTCTTTCAGCAGACGCAACTGTAACCAGTGTGGTGGCAATGATTCTCAGGACTTTTTTGAAACAAAGATGAATTCAAAATAGTAATCATCAAAATAAATATCATTTTCAATTCCCAGGCTCAGAGATCTTTTATCATGAGGTTGAAGAAATGATATTAGATTTTGTCACTGAGATTAGAGATATACCGGCTTCAGCCTTATTTGGCATAATCAGTATCTCATACACCTCAGGGACAAAATCTTCGATATTTACAGCAATTACATGCTATAAGATTTCTCAGATTTCTTTTCTATAGAATGGCATTCTCTGACCAACTGACAATCTGTTGTATATTCTGCTAAATCCTTTAAAGCATCACATAAATCGCTCTGTTGGTATTCACCGGCCTTCATTGATTCTACCCTCTACTACCATATAGTTTCAGAAAGCGGTTTAGTGATTAGGCTTTTACATGAGTCTTTAAAATCGCTCACTTTCGACTTGAGCCATCAAACAGAGTATACAACTTTTGTAGCAAACCAAATAAAAAGATTTTACTTGGACACAAGACGGTACTGCATCTCCTAGGATGAGATTCCAGCTATGACTCCCACAAGGTAAAAAGTATGAAAGTGGATTCATTTCAAGAATACGTTTTTGGACACCACTTTTTTCACCACGCATATTGGCTCCGTTGCAATTTTGCTTTCTTTTGATTGCCCGTTTCCTTTTTGAACTATCTGACTCAAATTTTCTAGCGGCATCTCGATCACGCGAACTCATTTCGTAAATCTTGTTGTATTTCGCGCAAAGAGTCAGAAATAATCTTTAAGTAATACACATTCATTCGTTCTAATGAACCAAACAATGAGGAATGTTCACATTTTTCAATTTCTACATATTCCTATTCTCCGTAGAAAATGAAAATATTGTGTCCAAAAATGATTTGAATACTTCAAATAGCGCCCGAGATATCGAGTTATAAACATGAGTTCGATGGATCCGTGTGACGTCACTTTACATCCAACGACTAATGAGGTTCAGTACGTAGCCCGGTCCAATATAAGGGCCTTTCCACTCGCGGAGTGCGATGCACGAATGTAGTATGACGTCACATAGCGGCTGTCCATCGCCGCTAGGAATTGAATATTCACGGGGTTGTAAAATCCGAACTACTAGGTCTTTTCAACTGAAACAAAAACTAGTGATTTCATATACATATAGGTTATACTGTGACGAAGTTTCGATCGATTTTGCATACCTGTGAACATTCCTCATTGAACTACAAGTCTTGGTCTTTCGATCTTCAGCGGGGGTTGAAAAATAGACGGGTAGCGGAATTCCCACAGATGGTGATAAGTGATAATAAATGTTGAAAGTACTATCAGGTATTTCGAAAAGAAATTTTCGGTTTGGAAGAGTAGGGATCGGTTTCACAAAACTTTGATTGTACCGTTAAATTAATTGGAGCTACCGCGATTCGTTGAAATTTCAAAACGAGGGATTCAATTGATTCGAAATTACATAAGGTTTTTTAATCGCACAATTAAAGTTTTGTGAAACCCACCCTGGATCATGAAAATAAAACTATTTATTCTTATGATCCAGATGAACAGAAGAGAAAGTTCCATGGGAAATGGCACCATCTTGTATGCATATTTCTATTGAAAACAGTAGTTTCTTACAATATTTGTATCGAAAATTTCTCTGCAAAATCCACCATATTTAACTTTTTCTGGAATTACCCCAGCGATAGATGAGCCACTATTGGTCAGATTCATTGAGGGCGTGAAGTGCCAGTTGTATCAAGCCCTGAAGCTCGGAACAATTCGGGGTAGTGTTGTGCAACTTAGATAATTTTGAGCATCCGATACTGAAGTATTATGTATCGGATGAATTCATTGGATTTAGATTAGATTAGATTAGAGGAGGGGCGACAGATCAAAACCGACCTTGCGAGCACCTTGACCTTAAGATCTATTGTGCATCCCCGCGCTGTTTACCAGTCGGGCAGCAAAGTCTCAATGAACTTCACCACCTTTCTGGGGCCACATCCATTACTTGTTCAGGCTTTAGGAACCAGGAGCCAAGATGCCGTAACCGTTTCTGGTGGACAGCTTCACACTCACATAGTAGGTGACTGGCTGTCTCGGTGGCTTCCTGACACAAGCGACATGTACTATCGGGTGCCTTTCCCATGTTTTTTAAGTGATACCTCACGGGACAGTGCCCAGTGAGAGCGCCCGTCAATTTCCTCAGTTCCAATTTGCTGAGTGAGAGGACTTTTTTGGTCCAGCTCGTCGAGTGAGAGAGAAGTAACTTAGCTTGCCTTTGATCATTGGTCGTGCGCCAGGACATGAGCTTCCTCTTTTGTTCCCAGTACTTAATAGCCATTGCTTGATGGCTGGCTGGGAAGTCGCAAAACGGTTCAGGTCCAGTAAAGGGGGTTGTCCCTCCTTCCCTGGCCAGTTGGTCAGCCGCTTCATTGCCGTGAATCCCGGTGTGACCAGGCACCCAGATGAGATTGACCTGGTTCTTTTCTCCGAGTAGGTTAAGGATAGTTCATTGGATAGTTGGTATCCAAATCTATACTTACAAAAGCCACACTGAAAAAATAGGTTTGAGAAACCAATGAATTGAATTAATTTCTTAATTCAATATCATGAAAAAATTTCAATTTATTCGAAAAATGTGAATATGACCTCTAAATGTAAATGAAGAACCAAAAACAATGGAAGTTTTTCATCAGAAAAAATTTACCCAGTATTCTCATCCCCAATCACTAGATTTGAAAAAAAACAGATTTTGCGCTCCTCCTTCCGTAATTTCCTGCAATGGAATGAATTCCTGCATATAAGAACATAAACCGATTTCAAGCGAATAACCAGTAATGACCGCGGTTATCTACGGTCCTGCCTGCGGTTATCTACGGTTATAGTCTTCAGGGATATTACTTGTAAAATGATTATAACCTACAATGACCGAAGTCGCTTGAATGCAGTTGGTCCTAGTTGGTAATTACCAATGAGGACCAGGTTATTCGCTTGAAATCGGTTATAATTGAACGAATATTTCAAAGTGACCGCCAGAAAACGGTCAACAGGGCTATAAATATTTTATGAGGTTCCAACATCTGGGATAAGCAAACATTTTACCTAAATACTTAGATGAATTTTACCCTAATTGTGTTGTGTGATTCTGCATTCTATTTTACCTACTGATCTGGTGGTTCAGACCTCTGGTACCACAATTACCTATTTGGACTTTCTGACAAGGCGCAATATTCAAAAACTACGTAATGTTCTTTTCAATTTTGTTTTGAATTAATATATTCGTTAACTAACTTTTTTCGAAATCAACCTTATGTTTAAATCTTTATAAATAATTAGGGATCTGAATCAATATCGAAATTTGCTCGGGTTGTTGCGCGCGAGGCCCCGGGCGAATGCCCGTTCACCACCCCCTAAGGCCGCCACTGCTTATTTGTTGATCCCACGTTAACGTGTTGTCTTGGTGAAGACCCAGAAACTTCACATTATCGGATAATTCAATTGGAAAATCGTCATTCAGTAACATAGTCTTTGGACTTGAGATCTTTTTGTCGTGGAATACATTAATCGGGTTTTGTCCTCATTGAGTTTGTGGTCATTCATATGAAACCAGCTGTAATAATGAATTGAGGCTGTTTACCACGTCAGGAATTAGTTTTCCTTTAACCAAAAAATTTGTATCATCCACATACAAAATGGGATTGAATTGAAAACAGCTGGGTTGATATTCAAGAGTATATCAATTATGTGGTACCCCTACATTGAATGTCCATAAATCAGATCGGTAATCTGTGAGATCTCTAGTTGCTACAACGCGTTGCCTTCTATTGTGGAGAAATGATTGGAGCCATTTCAGGGCCGCTCCTCTGATGCCCATCTCTCAGATTTTATGAAGAGTATGTTATAGTCACAATCATACGCCTTTGACAATTCAAGAAATACACCTAGACAAATTTCATGATTTTCCAGAGCATCTGCCACCCTCGACAGAGAGTCAAATATGGCAGTCTGGGTGGATTTACCTTTCAGTGATCCATGTTGGTATCTGTTGAAGGTATTATTATATTTAAGCCAAGATTTTTGAAAAAGACGATATAAAACTTATCGGTCGATAATTGTCAACATTATTCGTATCACCCTTCTTATGTATAAGTGAAACCAAAGCAACCTTCAATGCTTCCGGAAAAATGCAATAACACATTGAATTATTAATGATGAATGTAAGTGGTTCGAGGATTGGTGGGACACAATATTTCACAATAGAATTCGGAAAATTGTCTTCACCACTGCTTTGGCTATTTTTTTATTTGGTTACAGAATCAAGAACCTCACTAGTAGTTACAGGATTGATGAACATTGATTTATCACATGGTATGATGTTACAATTGTACGGTAGAGCATTCATTTTAGAATGTTGGGTAATTGGAATGTTCACAAGGTATTCAATTATCTCGTTTGCTAACATGACTGGATCACCTAAGATAGGTCTTCATTTCTGTAATGACGACCTTTGATTTCATTCAATATTCTCCAAATTGTCTTAGCTTTGTTGTCTGAATTAGCTATTTGTTGGTAGAACACATTAGCTTTCTGTTCTTGAAGTAGTCTATTGGACATATTCTTGAATTCGTTATTTGAATGACATATTTAATATTTCAAGTCGCCTTCTACATTCAGTAATTTGGGGAGAATTATGTATTTGGTACTTACATTTAGATTTGACAGGAAAAACTCTAAACGGAAAACAATTTTCAAAATGAAATGTAAACAAATTTTGAAAAACGTTCCATTGTCTATTAATATCTTCTGGCGGAATATTTCTGACACAACTCCAAACAGAATCCTCCAAGCATCTCACAAATCGATTTTTATTTTCAATGCTAATATTCTTCGCTTAATATTCAGTGGACTATATAGTGAGCTTTTGAGCTAGATGATCACGAATCCGGCATTCCAGGTGAGACCTAACCAAAAAATTATCTGGACAATGAGAACTGTTTGCAGTGATATGCATAGGCTCTTCAGAAGTATGCAATATATCATAAGAATTTATCAAAGAGCAGAATTCAATTTTTTCCGTATTGTTTGAATCAAAATGAATGTTGAAATCACCTGCTAAAATTAAGCAAACACTTTCACTGACTGTCATTGACAGAATGCGATCGAACACTTCAAGAAACTCTGGAAATTTTCCTCCTGGTGGGCGACAGTAACATCTGTCTACGTCTAGGCACCGCCGGAACGTTGATTAGCGCTGAATAGTTCTTAATTCAGATCAATATTGCATCGTGATAACTAAATATTCATTCACATTAATTTGTCTGAAAGACACAGTTCATTTACATTAAATAGGTACTGAAAGCGACAAGAGTATAATATCTTTTAGAAATTTGGTAAATTATTAAAAATGTGCATTACTGCACATCCAATTCAACTGTATTGGTGGCTCACTAGTTGGCATTTAATGGCTTCCATATAAAACATAGATAATATATGCTATATACTCTGATTTGGAACGTTTTGAGACAAACACAACCATAGTACCTTATCTTCGTTTAACTACAACGATTTAGGCAGAGTACGCCTAAATGGATCTCAGAGAGCAGAAAATTTTCCGACTCGCTTAATAATTTGTAGTTGTTTTATGGCAAAAAAACAGAAAATCTTCATAAGTTGTAGCCTTTGTGTTATTCTAATAGATAAATCGTATTACTGTAAAGTTTCATCTGAATCCATTCAGTAGTTTCTACGTGAAAGAGTAACAAACATCCCCACAAACTCAAATCTTCACAAACTTTCACATTTATAATATTAGTAGATTTACTATTCAAAAAAAAAACAAAATGAATTGATATTGTCATGAATAAGTAACAAAAAGAAGTGAAATCCTACCAAAAACATTCTCATGGAAAATATTGCCAGGACGAGACCATAAGGCCCACATTGTCAAAAAGTTATCCAATCTCATGTAATTTTAAGCTGCTAACTCGTCACATTTTAACTTTAAAAGTCCTAAATTCACAAACTCTACACCTCAGTCAAAATAAGTGACTTGGTCATTACAGTAATAGTATAAACTTATTTTATAACAGAAAGCAGTGAATACATTTTGCACATTCCAACCATGTGACGATAGCGAAACGACCAAGCCACATGTTTTGATTGAAGTGTGAATTTACTTACACAATGTATTATTGTATATATCAGTGATGTTAACAAAATTTCACATAAATCTTAGAGTTGCTATATCGATATTCGAATAGTCGATTGGATCTGTGTTTGCTGAAATATAACGAAATATATTTTTATAGTATGTATCCTCAAAATATTTTGCATGATACATGGGATGTATTTACCTACACAGTTTCAATCAAATCCTACTCCCTAATAGTGTGGGATAGTTAGTATAATGGTTAGTTTTGAAAGTAAATGAAATGAAATCAGAAATATCATTATTCTACAAAAAAAGGTATACAGATTCATATAAACTCAACAGATAAGGAGGTGTAGTTGGTTCTAACTGAAATCCAGATAACTTTTGGATCTTGTAGTTTTATAGTTCCGAAGAAACTTTTTGGAGTGATACCTTGGAGATTCTGCTAGAGTGTGTTGAATTAATGAAGTGGAAGATCTGAAAAAGTAAGATGTAAAATGTAGAGGCATTAATAGACCTGTGAAGAAAAAAGTTTGAGTTAGTTGAAGTGTCAGATAATAATATAGATAAATTTGATATGCGAACATATACACTGATTTCGCAAAATTTGGCAAAGTCTCAAATCTAGCTTTTGGGATTGAGCGAAGTAAAGCGGTCCATTCGCCAAGCCAAGAAAAATATTTTCAATAGAGTAATTTTGACATTTTCACCACGTTTCTATCCGACCGACGTAAATAATGATATGCACGTTGGCAGGTCATCAATTCCTCCCCGAAAACTATTTCTTTCAGCGTTTGCTGGCAACAGCCAAAAGCACTTTGCATTTCGGGGGGTTGTTTATTAATAATGCCAGAGCCAGATACTCCGGATCGTATACTCAATTTCTGGAATGAGTTCGTTCAGTTCGTGGCCCCTTTCCATAAACAATAAAACAATCAACGTTGCCTGCTCATGGGCCGTGGTTCCACGCTCTATGTACTTTTCTTGCCACTTTTTTCCCCCTCATCAATTTGATAAATGTAACATAAACAGGTTTATTCAATAAGGCTCGAGCTGAAGGGTATCGTATATATTGTATTTTTGGTAGGTAATTATAGATTGAGTATTTGAAAAATTGAATGCTTATCTTGATTTACTTGAAGTTCGATATGCGATATGCACGCCTAGATTATACTCTAAAATTATGCTACGCTTATATTAACTTCATTTGGTGTTGGTATAAGTAATTATTCCATTGATCAACTTACGAGATTGAAGTATTTAATTAGTTCAGAAATTATAAATGAATTACGAATGACGAATAACGTTTAGAGATTAGAGAATACACAAAGGGTATAGTGGAAGTTCTCTTTCTGAATCAGGAAAGATAATTTTTCTTGTCGTCACCTTAAAGCTTTGAATATCGAATTTAAAAAATTGCTCCAAAATATTCTCAACGTCCACATTGATCCACCCCTTCTCCATAGAATGTCTTCATTCTGAGTTCGTTTCGACAAAATTCCGGTATTCTATATATCAACATTTATAAAAAACGAAGGAAACTCTGGAATCTTGAACACCTTGAAGCATCGTTGGTGGACCTATGATTATGTTATGGGATATTTTCGTCACAAAAGCAATATTTCTGGATTTCGAAATGAAATAAAAACTTCTTAAGCCAATCTATCAGTTGTGTTCATCAGAGAAGCAATGAAAATTGAAAGAGAATTTCTTCGGGGACTAAAATATTGACAAATGATTTTTAATGTTTGTATCACTATAAACTCAATCAATTATTTGCTTGTTTCGAAACATATAGTTCACGATTGACCTCACACTTTTTGGTATATAGAACATGGGAAATGTAGAGAGAAATAAAAATATGTTAGTTGATTATCTGAACATTGACGATACTTTCAATAAAATTGTATTAGTTCAATTCTTCATCTCCTGAAAACAATATTTTTAAGCGCTACTTCAATTTTTCAACACTCCGGATATCGTATTTCAATAACTGAATAAATTATGTATTAGACTAATCACTGATTCAGTCTAATGCACATAAAAAGGATTGCACTCCTCCAATTCGAGTAAAGAACTCTAAAAATGGTGTTAATACATATCATGAATACAAGGAACATTCCTTCTACATCACATTGAGATAAATCTTTTGGATCAATTGTATTACGCACCAATGGAATCAATTTTAGTTCGGCAATTGAAGTCGTCATTCTATAAATTCTATAAATAGGATTCCTCAAAGGCATTTTTTCCTCAAATCAACAACAAAAATATCCGTTAAACTTCCGTATGAATAACTTTGGGTTTCCAAAAAGCCTCACTCGCATCCCGAATCATTTCAGCGAAACATCCAATCTACCACAATGGAAGATAGGAATGAATCCTTTGTATAATGCAAGCTATCCAAACTGCGAGCGTTATTGCGTGAAGCTGAACGAAAAAAGAGGACCTTGATCTCTGCCGCTTTCGGAAACACTGAAAAGTTAGTGAAATAAAAATGGGGAGAATACAATTGTGTTATACAGCTCAACTTTCCACTGAATAATCCAAGTGAGCTTTCGTTCCGTATAAAGTTCGAGACTTTATTCCTTCGATTCGAGTTCTTGATATTTTTACCCATTCAGCAGTTATAAGAAAAAGAACTCCTTTGATATCACGTATCAAAAACAGGATAACAAAAAATGAATAAACTCCTTCTATTAGATTTTATTGAACTCGAACTTCACTGTATCCATTTAAAAGAGGAGAAATATTTCCGAGGATGTAACTATGCTTTGCTAGACACGACAAAAGTTTGAATCTTTTGGACTTTTTACTTTCAGACGTTTTTTTCCCAATTATGTCAAGGAATTCACAGGAGAACAAGAAAATTCCCATCAAAATATCAACAAAAGAAATCCCGTTTGGGGAATTATCAGAGTCTTGAACAAAATAAGTTTGTTAGAAGTGATTAGCCCAACAAAAACCTAGCTCATAAAAATATACTGCTGAAACTCAATTATAGAGGAACAAGAATTTTGAAACCACTTAAACGTTTTATCGATATTTGTTCGCCAATCTACCAATGAAGACAAAATATATGAGAAAAACACTTTCGTGATGTTTATCCGAGCGAAGTCCAACAAAAAAAGACGTTGAATCGTCTAATGCAGGGGTTCGCAAACTTATTTTGACCGTGACGCCCTTGGGAAGTTGTCATATTTACCCATGGGAGCCCGCAGAATTTTTTCTCAGGGGGCCAAATCAAAATTTGATGGGTCGAAGTCGACATCAGTATCCCGTTTTGCTCAAAAACAATAGGGGGATCACAATTTCAGGTGGGGCCAGGCCCCCTGGCCCCCATGCATTTACCTACTTTTCATAGTTCAAGCCTAAAACCATATTGTAAGAAAATTGGATTGGTTGAGGCTTTCGCGGCCATCGTTTCGAGCATTTCGAACGGAAATAATCCACGACGACGGCCGAAATGCTCGAAAGAACAGGTGACATGCAAGAAAATTATTGTTTTATTTGTCGAAAACCGAGCGGGGTCTCGAGGTTGTAAACCTTTGTTGTTTTCACGGTTTTATATTCGGAACCGATAATTTTACAGTGTCTTAAATTCACCCTTTTGTGAATCTTGTCCGTTAAATGCTGTGATGACCGTTTCCGCCTGTATGTTTGTGATGGTTTCTTGGACGGGAAAACCCTGAAGATGGCCTTTTAATTAGGCCGAAAGCGCTCGGTTTTCGACAAATCAAACAATTTCACACCGAAGTACTCAAATTTATTATTTTATATATTTTATATATATAAATATATTATATATATTATTATATATATATATTATATATATATATTATATATATATATTATATATATATATAAATATATTATATATATTTTATATATTTAAATTTATTAATTTAATCTTTTGATTTGGTTTGAGTGAAGCTGTCATAGATGAGAATAAAGCCCATTTTAAAGCAGAATATAAACCGTTTTTAACAAAAAGGTCTCGAAATGTTAGAATGACGTGATGATGAATAAAATGATGTGTTTTATTTGCTAGAACGAGAACTTTTCAGTCCATCTGTTATTTACTTTTTCTATGAAGCTCATTAGGGTAGTATGACGTTTATCTATCTTTTTGAAAGCATTTGTTTGTCTAGGTCTAGATATTTCTTTCCTTCGAGTCAATGTCGTTTCATTGAGATGACGATTGAATAATGTATTCCTAACACGAAGTTTTCTTGCATATCCGAGGTTACTCAGTTTATGAGAAAGCTTACAGATTTAAGACCTGTATTATACAGGGTGGGCCAGAAAGTCGTGCGAATTTCTAAATCGGATTGATCGTGAGAGGGACGCGGGAGAGGGGCGCGGGTAGTGGAAATAGGTAGCTTGGTTCTCGGAAATTTAGTCGCCATAGAGCGTTTCACCGGTGATCAGCGTGCGTTCTGCGTAAAGGCTCATTACAAAAATGAGATCATGGGTCAAAAAGTTTGAGTCTACGGGTTCGACACTGAATCAAAAACCTCCGAGGCGTCCAAAGTCAATAAGAAAAAATGTAAGCGAAATTTCGACGTCCGTACGACGCGATCCCCAGTTATCAACCCGGAAGAGATAAACTGAGCTCACTTTATCAAGAACATCATTGAGACTTATTTTGGCAAAAGATCTTAAATTTCACCCGTATAAACTTCAATTAGTCCAAGAATTGAAACCAAAAAATGATCACCATTTTTGCCGAAAGAATGTTAGAGCGTTTTCGAAGTTTGAACAATATTCTCTTCTCGGATGAAGCTCATTTTTATTTAAGTGGATATGTGAATGAGCAAAATTGTCGGTATTGGGCCTCAAAATCTACCAAATTAAAACATCGAAGACCATTGCATTCGCTTGAAGTAATAATTTGAGCAGCCATGTCGGCTAAAGGAATAATTTCTTCGAAAATGAGCGAGGTCAAACCGTAACAGGTCCAGATTCGAGGTGTGTGTACTTGTGGATGGTACACATCTCAGTTATTTTTACAAAATGAAATTCCCATGTGTTCACTTCATTATAAATGAAAAATATCTTTCCTAAGCCTTGTAGTTTTTTTTCTATGATTTTTTAAAATTCGCATAACTTAATGGCCCATCCTGTATATAAAAGTGGCAACAGCGATTAGAAATTCAACCTCTACTTGAAAGCCAGTTTTGGCATAAAGAAACCGATCTTCAAACTGAGATTGAATTTCAATCGTCGGTGAATACGTTTATAATACCGGGCCCCTTGTTGATCTTTATCTATTACTTTAGATCAGTGATTCCCAAAGTGGTCCTGGTGGACCCCCCCAGGGGTCTATGGAAGACTTGGTAGGGGTCTACGAGGACGTGACAAAAAATGAGAATTCATAATTCGCAAGTGAAAATGAATCTTGCTTCGATAGTGAACAAATAAAATGTTGGCTTGAGTTCACCTATAAATATAGGCAGATATTATTTCAAGAAGTTCTACTATATACTGTAAAAACTGCATATTCCGTAATCAGTACAACGTTTCGGGAATTGCAAAGCCCAGAAATCAATTCTTCTGTCGTTTTTCGGAAACTGTTAATTCGTTGCTGAACAAACCGCTACGCAATTTTCTGTAGTTTTCTTAATGATTTTTTTGTCGAAATTTTCTAATATTATAGAAATGTTTGTCTACCAGATCTAGCAGAATTTTGAAAGTTGTTCATGAGAAAAAAAAGTTTGGGAACCTCTGCTTTGGATGAACAGTTTCAGGAATATTTTCAGAAAAATTTTAATTATCCAGTTTTACTATCGTAATTCTAAAAAGTTTTGGTTGGCTATAAAAATATTATAACTTCCGCAGTATTGCTGCTATGCTCTCGAAATAAAAACATCTTTATGGAAGTTTTTCAGTACTTTTCACCAGTGCTATCGAAATTTCAGTGCCTTTTCAAATTTTAGAGAAATTAAAAAAGTTAATTATTTTCAAATGGAAACCGTAGTGTGCTAAATGTGCTATGATGATTTTCAATTGACTTTTCTTAGACAATTTCTAAAATATATATCATAATGTACATCCAAGCTTGAATATGAAAATTCTGAAAAAAAACACTTTTCGGTCAACATAAGTTCCTCTGGTGAAAATAAATGAATCAAAATCAAAACCCTCTTTGATTTTGATAATCGAGAACTGTTTTTTCGGAATTTTCGATATTTAAGCTCAGAAGTGTATCATGATATATATATATATATATATATATACATATATATATATATATATTTTTGGAATTGTCTAAGAAAAGTCTATTGAAAATGATTATAGCACTCTATGGTTTCTATTTGAAAAAAAAATAGTTTTTTTAATTTCCCTAAAATTTGAAAGGGCACTAAAATTTTGATACCACTGATGAAAAGTACCGAAAAAACTCCAATTAAAATGTTTTTATTTCGAGAGCCTAGCAGCAACTCTGGACAAATTTCAAAATCAGCAATTTGAGTTTCTCAAAAAAAGAGAAGATGACATGTACCTATATTACTTTTTTTTCCATCTCGCTTAATTTAGGAGATGTAGTACTGAAAACATCCAAATCTGACCACCCTGTACATATTGCAAAGTGTATTAGTTATTAGTATTGGAAATTATCGTAAACACAAGCAGAGGGATATCTACATTCAGGTCATACACAAACGAAGTCATCGACGGAGACAAAATTGCTTGCTTTGCCGATATTGGTCCTCTATATTCTACATTCATCTAGAGTGAAAAGCACAAGGGGAGATGATACGAGGGTGGCAAGCAAATGATGAAGCTTAAAAGGCTCTTTTAGAGCATTTGATGTTATAATTGAATTAAAGGAATGTCCCTATATAAGAGAAGCATGCCTCTATACTGGTTTGAGGTGTGCATGGCGTGAACAAAATTGATTATAAATGTGAACATGAATTGGCTTTACTTCATGACTGCACTATGTTATTCCTGCTCTTTTGAGAGCCCCTTGGTCTAGACACCCCGATCTTGGTAGTGGGGGGAGAAAATTTGAATGGCTGCTATTGAAGATATTTTCTACTTGAATGTACTTCGTATCCATAAATACCGGCAGGTTATGAATATCATTTCTAATTTATTCAACGGACCACGCATTGGAGATGCTGATGACATCAACCTTCCATTCAAAGATAGTAGGTCTCATTCTCGATTAGATTCAAAGAACAAGGTAGGCAGTAAAAACAAGATATAACCCATGGGCTGTGTGCACAAACTTACTCCGAGAGTAGAGTAAGAGTATAGCCATATGCATGGGCGCCAGCAGGAGGTACGCACCGCCCCCCTGAGATTTTCATCCCCTTATCGTTTTTGAGCGCAACGGAATACTAATGCCCCCCTCGAGAAAAAATTCTGCGGGCTTTCATGGCCATATGAAATATCCTAGCGCAATTTTGTTCTTCAAGATGTGGCAGAATGAACAGATTTGACAAAGAATAAGAGGAAGAAAATTCCACACCAAGTTGGGTTGAAATGAATAGAATTTATAGATTACCAATTCAAATTCAAATTCCGTCTACATCAAAAAATTTCCAGTATAATTCGTTGTTGGGTACCCACGAGGAAAAAAGTTCCACCAAAATTCATCCGTTGCCACCATCTATCAAAAATACACGTTTTGATTGGTTAAAAATTACAGGTGTGGTATTTTCGGAAGTAATTGCACAAGTGCATCAAAATTACCGATAATTTTGCATGACAGCGTGTTGTGTAAAAACTGCATGAGTTCATTTTCAAAGACAACACGCTAGAATGCAGAAAATTATCAGGTCATTTTGATGCACGAGTGTAATTCGGATGAATATTTCCCGAAATTGCTATGGATACGAGCAATTCAATTATCGCAGGGATCTTTCTCTCTCTACAATGCAATTATCGCTGTAATTTTCGATAATTGCATTCTATTTACATGAAGTTTTTGACATTTGAATTTGAAGGTTCATATTGACATTTTCCCGAAAGATATCCTTTGCACTGAAATCTTTCGAACAATATAACAGATAACAGATAGGTATAGATAATTATCATATGAGGTATTTTTCAAGAAACTGCGAATTAGAAACGGAATGCGAATCAATCATTTTATATATTTTTTATGAAATTCATTTTATTTTGATACTTTTTCATAAATAAATCGAATTTAAGTGTTACCAGTGTCAATTTTTTTGATTAATAAATTCGCAAAATTTAAACTTACAAATTATTAGTCAAACATTAAGAGAGTCTTCCGGGCTCATTGGCCGTGGTCTATTAGGAATTTTTTCACCTAACGTTTCACCCACAACTGCGGTAGGCATCTTCAGAGGATTCTTGGTCTGAGGTTGTAACTCGACCGCTGAATTTCCGAAAGTGATGCTGGATTCTGGATTCGATCCGTTGGCCCAACTTATACCCTCATCATTGGCGGAAGAAGATAGTGGGTTTACGCGCGCGATGTTAATTGGTCCATCGCTCCCACTTCTTATTGGCTTGATTTTGGTCTTTTCCAACACCGGCAACCATGCGCTATGTACCAAAGGAGTTTCTTCCCTTCTGTTCATATTGTTCTTATGTTTATATATCTCGATGGCTTCCATGTTCATCCTAGGATAGAAACTTTTGATGTTCGAAATAGCCTCTGCTTTTGAGAAAACAATATTGTGTTAGAGCATGTTCCGCTAGTGCGGATTTTTCTGTCTGACAGCATCGTTCATGCTCCTAAATTCTCGTATTGATACTTCGCTTCGTTGTACCAATGTAGACTTTGCCGCAGTCACAAGGTATCCTGTAAATACCGGGTTGAGAGAGTGGGTCGACTTTCTCTTTGGTAGTTCTGATCATTTGGCCAAGTTTTTGAGTTGGCTTATAGACAGTCCCTACATTGTGCCTCTTTAGTATTCTTCCAATTCTATCGGTGACGTTGGGGATATATGGTAAGATAACACTTCCATGGGGGTGAGTTGTGATTAGTTATCATCATGTGTGTGAAGTTTTGGTCTTATTGCCCTCTGAATTTCCTCAGCATTATATCCGTTGGCGACTAATGCATTCTGTAGATGTTCAAGTTCATCCTCCAGAAATTCCGGCTCGCACAATCGTCGGGCTCTGTCTACGAGTGTTTTTATAACTCCTCGTTCCTGTTGAGGATGATGATTGGACTGCTATATAGAAAACCAACCAACACGGACAGGTATCTACACAAGCAGAAACGAGGAGTTATAAAAACACTCTTAGACAGAGCCCGACGATTGTGCGAGCTGGAATTTCTGGAGGATGAACTTGAACATCTACAGCATGCATTAGTCGCCAACGGATATAATGCTAAGGAAATTCAGAGGGCAATAAGACCAAAACTTTCCATACGTGATGATAACACATCATGGAGACAGATATTATTCTACATGTTTGCAATGAAAAGTCCAAGAGGACTGGAAACATAAATCTTATCCTATGTAAAATTGCACATTATCAAATATACATTTTCAAACCTAACTGATGGTAACTTCTAGATAAACTCTTCAATCAGATAAATTTTAATTAATTAATTATTCATCACTCATCTCTTCATTTTTTTCTGACGTGTCCGTCAAAATAGTTTTTTTCGCAAAACGTTGTCTTTTAGAAGCCTTCTTCCTTGGACGTGCTCTAGGTAGGTTTCAGGATTGAATACAGTTTCTGTAGGATTTCCTATAGGAACCTCGATTGGGGTAAGTTGTTCCTGGGAACAACCAGCCCCGTCAGAGAGGAATTATTTACCCCAAATTACTTTTATTCACGACTACTGACATTGGCAAACTAACAAAATAAATTGCCTAGCAATTGGATTCCTTACTCATGTCACTACAATTTAGGAAAGTTACGCAAGAATGGGTTCACAATTAACAGAGATAGACCAAAAAGTTCGAACACGAAATTATTTACTTATGCGACATTTCGAGAGCCACGTGCTCACATTCACCCAACCGCCATAACAAGAGTCACCTGAATGACTGCAAAAGTGGCGCTCCTGTAGGTGCTTTGAAAGCATATCTTCCATGTCTTGCTATCTTTTTTCCTTAAAAAGTTATTACTGACGGAACAACTTACCCCCGGGAACTTCCAGCCCCGCTCATCCCTATTTGATGCTGTCCTTGATTCACAATACCGAAATTGAAATTTAAACCTCTGAATGAATGAACTGCCGACGATAATTGAACAGCATAGTAATTGCGACATTTTATCGTTAGTGACAAATATAAATTTCATTAGTGAACAGGATATTGCAACGTTATGTAGGTGGAAAATGTATCTATTGTTTTGTCTGCATTATTCCCGACAACAGTTACGGTATGTGGAAGGCGTGAATTTGGGTATCCGTTCAATATAGCCTCGAATAAATGTATTTCACTATCGTAATGAGTTTATTACAGTACTAAAAGTAGTGCCGTAAAGAAACTCATTACAGTATTTTTTTTCAGTTATATTTGTCGTTTTGTGGTTGTCAGTACTGACCTCAGATCCTCTCAATTTTCAAATCAAATCAATTCAAATTCCATTATCTGTCAAATTTCGTAAGTCACACAGTCACACCAACTGACAAGGTACAATAGAAAAGTCACTAATCTGAATTTTTATTTGAATTTCGAGAGTATTTCACAAAACTTGACTGAAATAGAGAAAATATCGTCTAATATTCGTGACAGAAGGCAATTATTCCTTCACTCATACTTTCGAAAACTCACTCCTTCGTCGAATTTCGCATTCGTATTGAAATAGGGACCTTATTCTGCAACTTTTTTTCGAATATACTATTATTTCATAGATTTACCAAACTTGGATGAGGCCCCTCAGCGTTGCCAACCGTACTATAATTATAGTATTTGTACGATATTTGCTACATCAGGTACTATAAAATTTGGAAGTGGATATAGTACGCTTTTTGTACTATAATTTGAGAATATTTATCTGCCATAATTTCAGTAGTGCAAATTCGAATATTTCAGTAATGCAAATTCGAAAATTTTAGTAATAGCTTTGATTCTAAGTATATAGTTTCATAAACAATATTAATAGAAAACTTAATATAGTTGTCTGGGCATTGTTCAGTACTGCTTTCGAAATATATAGGAATCGAACTGAAAAAAGCATGTGGATGAAAATTATAGAATCTACTATTATTTATCTCCACTTCGCGAGTAGAATCGGGGAATCACAGGACAGAAACGTATTCAATTTTAATATTCTGTTTTTTGTTTACTTTTCAGGATCTTGCATTTGGTTTGAACCAACAAAACAAATGTGCCTGTAATAATATGTTCAGTCACGTCAAGAAAAAGTAAAACTGAAATTATTTGTATTATCCTAGGAGATTCTGCTGCTGAGCTAGAACTCGATTTGAAATAATTCCTAATTAATGAATTGTGAGCCCTGAAAGTAATTGTTTTATGAATTTTTCCTCTCTAAAATTTTTTTTTTCATTGAGATATTCAAATGGTAAGAATAAAATCAATTTCCTTGTTTTCAAATTATGGTACTATAATTCTGTCAAATGTACTATATTTGGCCTGGCTGTTGTACTATGATACTCCATCAAGGGTTGACAACACTGAGGCCCCTTTACTTGCTGATGCTGCTATTGGATAATGTGAGGCCAAGAGAGAGATAGAACTAATGGTGGCGAAAACAGGATACAGTAAAGTGCCGTTATCTGACCAATAGGAAGAGAGCGTGCTATCTTTTAATTTTCTTTCCCTACGTTAGTCTCCAAATGAAATGACTTGTTACCCGGTCTAATTGAAAGCGGTACGGGTTTTGTTTTGAATAGACAATCGACAGTTCAGTTCAGAATGTATTTATGTTAATTCTGATATCAGGACTCCAAAAACTCGAAAAAAATCTTAAAAAAGCATAAAAACTCTCCTGAATTCATCACCTTTTTCCGTTGCCACTACCATTATAAGTTATCAATTCTCCGCTAGTCCACGATCGCAGTTCGGAAATTAATTTTTCCGAATTGTGACCGTTTTCTTCTTGCGTTATCAATTCTATTATTAATTTGTACACATAGAAGCCCCAATCGCAATATACTAATTTATAAAGATAAAAACAAACAATCAACTCACCTGTGGGTTCAAAAAAATACATAAATAACGTACATTCAAAAAAATTCATCGTGTAGTAGGCTATGGAAATTTGAATATCAATATTGTGAGTCTGAATGTAGTCCGGAAATTTGAACCTTCAAATTCCATTGCTTACTTGTCGACGAAATTTTTTTAACGCACGTTAGAATTTAAAAGAAGAGGAAAATTAACTCACAGAGCACCATCATGAGGAACAAATTAAAAACAATAATAAAAATGAAATAGATAATTATGCAATCAGTTACGAAATGTTACAATTTCGTGTAACGAGTCATATTTTGAATGAATTAATATAAAATATTATTGATAAAAATTGTGAAAACACAAATGAAGTCTCCTTCAGTGGCGCACCCAACTCAATGAGCTAGGCAGGAAAAATAATCTGGGTTCCCAGTCATTCGGGAATCAAAGGAAACGAAGGGGCAAATAAACTTGCCAGGGAAGGTGTACGGAAGCTGCTCCCTGGCACAGAACCTTTCTTTGGTATAGGAAAATGTACTTATAAGAAGGAGTTTCTGGGGAAGGAAAAAGCCAAATAGGAAACTTGCTTTGGAACTTTGAAACCAAAAGGTATCTGGATCTCAGTAAGAACCAACTACACTAGTTGTAGGAGTGAGGAATTAGCCTCGCTGAAGCCTTCCCAGATATTGAATTTGATTAGATCTCTGGAACTGGGAAGACGAGCTATAAAGGGTGTGGTGAGAACAGCTTTGTCAGGGGCACAATAGATCATAAGGTCGCAGTAGACTGTAACGCTTTTCAAACTAAACTACTCTAAAAGTGGCACACCCAGAGTGGGAGGGGGTACTGGGTCTGCAGCCCCCTCCAGATTCATTTCAGTTAAAAAAACTTTTGATTCAAGACCAAACCGATTCAAAGTATCTGAAACTGCTCCAGAATCACGGGCTCCGTCGCTAGTTCCATCTGAACACGCAAAAACAACTGTATACCTACGTTTAATATTGCCGAATAATCGAATAAAATATGTTTGCATTCTTCGAAGCTGCATTTTGATGCAAGTTCTCAAGAGCTGCCAAGCGATGTTGAAGAGGCACTAGAGGCAGCATAAAATGAATGCATCAGAAATTCCCAACAAGTCGGAGACAGTTTACGATTTGGATTACGAAAAATTTATAACATCTTTGTGATGAGATCAGAAAACGATATATTTATATATCGGTTTTATAACGTCTTGCGTTGTAATCCGATGCCTAATTTCCATGACTTCCTGTAACTCCACTGGTTTTCTGTCAGATTTCTCAAGCTCATCTGCTCATCGCTTTAGAAGCACCCTTCATCTACGTTTTCCTCGGTATTCCTCGTTTACTCCGATGTGTACCCATTAGCCGTATTTCTTCTCTTCTAGATATTCCTAATGACTTTCTGAACATATCCATTTTGGTAGCCTCCAGTTTTTTCCTGTTATTCTCTGTAAATTTCTTGCATTTATGATTCCTGCAAATGCCTATCTGGGGGCACGGTAGATTTTATAGATATCTAAAAACCCCCGATTTCGTCACTGACTCACTGATGATCATAAAAACTGTTAGGGTACTCCCGATGTCCTATCAAGTTGAAATTTAGTATGTGAGCTAGTTTCAGTACACAAACAACGGAAAAATTCTTAACCCTTCCCCAACCTTAAACCAAGGGATGTATATGTTTGTATGAGACTTCCGCCAATTTTGATGCTGGGTGGCCTGAAAATTGATATATATGGAGGACTGCTTGTTATAAATATTTAAAAAATATGCAAGAATTCTCAGTGAAAATTTACCCCCACATTTCGAGAAAGGGGATAAAATGAAGCGCTCGTGAAACGCCTCATGTGTATTTACAACAAATACAATTTCCCTGTAACCTCACCACTGTTTTCATTGTGCAATTTTCCGTTGTGATCATTGTATAATGATAAGGTACCTTTACATTAACGATCTTTCCTGCGCGACTGAAACGTCCGTGACAATCGCGCGCGAATGCATGATAGTGTAAGGGAAACCTTTCGCTCGGGATTAGACGCGTAAAAATCGCACACTCTCTCGCTAGCTCTCAAACACATCGCCATATGGCAGCTTGAATCTAGGTAGGTAAAGGTATATTTCTCCACTTCGTACATGGTTGATTTTGAACAAGGATTGATCTCGCAATAATTATATTTTATCTAATCATAATTGGGGAAAAATGTACAAAATTAAAAGATTTTGTCATATGCAACTTTCAAAAAGAATTGAAATCCAACCAAAAACATTTTCATGCAAAATATTGCCAAGACGGCCGTATTTCTAACATTGTCAAAAAGTTATCAGATCTCATGTAGCGCCAAGCTGCAAACTCTACACACTTCATCGTCACAAGACCTTATTTCACAAACTCTATGCCTTAGTCAAAATAAGTGGCGAAAGAGAAACGGCCAAGTCCCTCATTTCGACCAAGCCATAGAGTTTGTGAAATAAGGACTTGTGAAGATGAAGAGTGTAGAGTTTACAGCTTGGCTCTACATGAGGTCTGATAACTTTTTGACAATGTTAGAAATACGGACTCGTCTTGGCAATATTTAACATGAAAAGTTTTTTGGTTGGATTATTCTTTCTCCATTATCGTTGAGTGAAATGACTTCTCTTCCTATCTTAGATTATTCTCATTTATTCTCTCAAAAAATTCATTTTTAATATTAGAGGGTTCGTCATTGGATATATACTGCATATACGCCTAAGATTGTCACAGGAGTCTGAAACAGGTGATTTGGATGATATTTTCCATTGAATAAAGTAGGATAGCAAAGGAGGGATAGACAAGGACGTCGCTAGAAATTTTTTTTGGGTGGGGTAAAAAATTTGAGGTCAAGGAAATTGTCATGATATGTTCTTATATAATGATTGCAAAGTTTATTTTTCGAAAGTAAATATTTTCCTGGGGGGGGGGGGTAATTACCCCCATTACCTCCCCCCCCCCGTATCGACGCCATCGGGGATAGAGAAGTCGATTGCATTGCTTGAGTTTCGAACGGAAAGAAGCCATTTTGGTGGACCTACTAACTATACTCATTATTTGTTCAATGTCTTCCATAGGAAGCTGTCTCGAGTGATTGAATTTCGAAATGGTTAGACACCTTCGGTGTCGGGCTCTTTCTCCAAAAATGAAAATGAACTCATGCAGTTTTTAGACAACACGCTGTCATGCAAAATTATTGGTAATTTTGATGCACTTGTGCAATTACTTCCGATAATTGCATTGGAGAGCGAAAGATCCCTGCAATAATTGCACTGCTCGTATCCATAGCAATTTGGAGAAATATTCCCCCGAATCATAGGCGCCCGCAGGGGGGGCGTGGCCCCCCCTGAGATTTTGATTCCCTTCTTATTTTTGAGCTTAACTTAATACTGATTTCGCCTGCGCCTCATCAAATCATTATTTGCCCCCCCTGAGAAAAAATTCTGCGGTCGCCCATGCCCCGAATTACACTCGTGCATCAAAATCACCTGATAATTCTGCATTCCAGAGTCTTGCCTTTGAAAAACTGAACTCATGCAGTTTTTACACCACACGCTGTCATGCAAAATTATCGGTAAATTTGATGCACTTGTACCATTACTTCCGATAAGTTCATTTTTATTACTTAGTGGCAGCCATTTTTCTAAACCCTTGTAGACCCCTACCGCCCCTTCCTTTCCTTCTTTATTCAATGATATTTTCACTATGCAAAATCTGTGATTTTATGTTTGTGTTTTTTGTGAATCAATAGCGAAACACTCCTTTTGACTCTTTGATCTTTAGAAACGCCACCAAATATGTGTACATAGTAAAGGTATTTGCAATTTCTGAGCCTATTCCTTTTTTCTGTCAAAACAACAATATCCATCCTAAGATTATCACACCCTAGGGAGATTTCCACCACTTTATCTTTCATTCCTTGTAGATTCTGTGTTCTAATTTTCCGTACCTGATATCTACGTTTACCAGTAAAGCCATCCGAAATTCTGTGACCAGTATTAAGCTTTTTAGTATTAAAAATTTTTTACAAGTGAAAGGGAACTAACCTGACGCCAAAACCCCAACCTGGAGGGCCAGGTAATTTTTCATGAGGTTGTCTTCCTTTAGATTGACTGCCTTACTGGACTACAGAGATCAAATCTTCCCTTCTTCTGGTTCATCCGCTGTTCAAGAATGCTTTCTGACTACCGTTGACCGTCCCTTCTGCTGTACCCTGGGCGGAGCCCTAACAGGGTGCTATCATCATTATGTTGCTATTTTGATGAAATGTCGAATTTTGAAAAAATATTGGGACTGGATGGGCAAGAGTTATTCTGTTTGGCAAAAGATATTTTGGAATTATTTTGTTGGTATCAAAAATAAGTAATAAACATATTATTTATTATCATTACATATTTTTGAATACAATAAAATACTATGAGAACTCATCAGCTTAATGCTGAGAGGAAGATGAAGCAATAACTAATGGATTTATTTCCAAAATGATCTGAAATCATTTTTTTCTCTTATGTATATCGGTGGTGAGTCAAATAATTTAATACCTACACATTTATGTAGGGGATATTTTAATAAATGCCAGATAGTGTCGAGGTAAAAAACAACTTATGTCTTGTGTTGAGAGAACCTGTCTTGTTGAACTTCTTAAAGAATTCAGTTGCTTGAGTATGAACTGCACTTATCACAAAGCTAGTAATGAGATTGTTATTCTCCCTGAATTTAGCTTGACAAGATTGTCAATACAGATTTGAAGTCAGAACACACATGAATTCCTGACTACTGTCCCAGATATATACATAATACTGAATTCTTCTGAGGTCTTTCTGCACCACTAGGTAAAAGAATACTTATTATTGCTTTAAGAGCCTGTGATAATTAATTATATCTGCGATATTGAACACTTTATTCGGATTATTTACAGAAGAGGAATCAATTAAAACTATCAATATAGACATTGAAAGGACCAACAAGATTTGATATTCAAATAGTTACAGAACTCAGGAAATATTTTGATTTCAATTTGACGAGGCAGCTTTCTGCTTCTCATACTCTTGCATCCTTCTCTCTAATTCTGGCCTGAAATGTCTGATTAGGCCCTGTACTGGCCATGCAGCACCATCACCAAGAGCGCAAATTGTATGACCTTCTATTTGCTTGCTTAATTCCCAAATCATGTCAATTTCAGCAGGTTTGGCGTTGCCATCAACAAATCTATACATTATCTTATTCATCCAATTGATACCTGGAAATCAAAAATCAAGTTGTCATAATACAATTTCATTTTTAAATTGTATATTCTAAAACAAGTTGCAGAATGGGCTCCAATTCCAACACGAATGTGAAATTCGCAAATGAGGGGAGAAGGGGCGAGTTTTCGAATGCATGAGTGTTGGAATTGCTTTCTACCACGAGTATTAGATGATATTTGCTCCATTTCAGTGAAAAACTCTCGAAGATTATACAGTAGAATCCGCTTATAATGACATCGAGAGGAAATGAAAAATATGTCATAATAACCGGAAGTCACATAAAGCAGAATTTCAGCAAAATTGATATTTTTCTTGGATTCAGTTTAAGAAAAGAACAACAAATTCAGATTTTGCTTTATTGAAAAAAAAATAGCTTCTCTTACGAGAAAAACTAAATATAAAGAACTTTTTCATTTTTTAGAAAAATAATCTGAAATTTCAGTTTGCGTTTGTTTTTTTTCGACTTGAAATAATAGCTTCTTACACCATTGTACAATTTAGAAATGGCTTCAATGGATGTCATTTTGTCCACAAAATACCAATTATCTCTTCAAGGATCTGGATTATACTAAAAAGCATGTCGGCACGCGTATGTCTCGCTTGAGAAAACGATCGAGCGGTCACTATAACCGGAAAAATTTTCGAAAAATCATGTTGTTTCTGAAATCATGTCATTGTAAGCGACATGTCATTATAAACGAAGTCATTAAATCCGGACCCTGTTGTAAGGAGTTTCGAATGAAACTAAACTTAACACTGCATTTGCATCATTATAAGCGATTGATCAGTATAGCCGGCGTCATATATAACGGATTCTACTGTACATCCTAATGACTCTTGTATTGTATCCTGACAATTGTTGTGTCTTACAAAATTGGACATATTACAGAATTTGAATTGATTTGAAAATTGATAGAATCAGAGTACTGACAACCACAACACAAAAATATGACTGAAGAAAACAATGCTGTAATGAGTCCATTGCAGCACTACTATTAGTACTGTAATGAACTCATTACGATACTGAAATAGAGAAAATAATATTAAAACATGAAATATAAGGAAATAAAAAAAATAGATTAAAATTATCACAGAAAATTTGACATAGGTCGCATTCAGTGGACGGAAGCGTTGTGCAACTGTTAAGGAATCGTCCGGTGACATCTCTGCTACAAACTCAACACATTCTTTCCCATTTTAGGGAGCTGTTTTAATTCTTGCTAGGTAGCAGTAGCGTAACTGAGCGGAAAGTTGGGGCATAAATACCAGACAGATAGTCATTAATTTTTTGAAGAAAAATGTTTCGGTTTTTTGTGATTTTGTTGTTAATCATTACCTTTGGTATATAACTCAATTACAAGCATGTGTGTAGTTTGGCATACAAAATTTTCAAAAATACTTTGTAGGTATTGAAAGATAAGTATTCTGACGTTGCAACACAGAAATGTTTGAAAATATTTCGTGATGATTGAAAACAGATTTGGCAATTCTGTCATAGTTCTGCGCTGATTTTCATTTTTATAACTTGACGACGCCAAGCTTTCAAAAATATGTATTTTGGCAATCTTTTAACTAGGGGTGTCTCAGAAAATTTTTCAAAATATTTTTGAACCTAGTTTCAACACCACAAAACAGTTTATGTTTCAGATAATCCTTATGTCAATAGCAAGAAATCTTAAGCATTCACCAAAGACAATTATGAGGTACTGATCATCAACCACATATTTTTAGTGATAAAGATCACGAAAAGATTTAAATTTGAAACATGAAATTCCATCACTTCTTTTCCATAGTGACATGTTAAAGTCTTACTAAATTCAATTTCATAATCGAATGAACTTTATTCAAGATATGAAACGACTTCACTGAGTAAATAGTCACCTTCTCTACAGGGTGTACATTGACCACAAGACTCGTGTTTGTAGAACATAATTAATCGAGCAATGGCTTTAACAATGTCAGTCTGTTTATTCATAACAATCACAGCAGCTGTTCCCAAACTTGTTTGTGCGGCAACCAATCCATCAAAATCCATCATTACATCATCACAAACACTGAAAAAGGTTCATATGAAAATACACCATCAGTTTTATAATAGACATATCTAGGGAGCATGAGAAATATAATATTACATACTGTTTAGGAATAAGCGGTGTTGATGAACCGCCAGGTATAATTGCCAACAGATTATCCCAACCTCCAACTACGCCGCCTGCGTGTCTTTCAATCAATTCCTTCAGTGGAATACTCATTTCTTCCTCTACTGTACATGGTTTGTTAACATGTCCAGATATATTGAATAGTTTTGTGCCAGAGTTACGGTTCTTCCAAAAGAAGCAAACCAAGCTCCTCCTCTTCGACAAATACTCTGTAAAATCATCATTAGTTGCACATTTTTACTGTGGTATTGATGGATTAATTATTGCACTATTATTATTCTTCGTAAGTGATTTTCAAATATAATTTTTGTAAATACTGGGTATATTCAGACAGAAGAAAGTGTTTAGTTTTAGCAGGTTTTAGAAATCAAAATATACCATCTCACCAAAAATCGCCTTAATATATATATTTAAGGACAGCGAATTTATTGAGAAATCTCAAGGTCAAATGGATGTCAAATGAATTTAGAGTTGATCAAAATTATATTTATATCCCAATCTTGTAATGAAATTTTGCGTGAGTTTATGGGTAATCTTCAGTTCCATGGAGCTTACAATTTGAAATTTTTGTTGTTAAAAATACATAAAATATACAAAACCTGTCACTCCTCATTACACAAGGTCTTATACCTTATATAGTCATAAAATCGGTTTCATGAAAATTGTGGAAAGAAGTTAGCCAATAATAAACAGTCAGGCTTTTATGCAAACCTTCCGAAAGAAGTAATGGTCAAAGCAAGATAAAATTTTTCTTGGTATCGTGTATTGCTGATAATGAATATCTGGGGTTGTACTAAGAAAATCTATTACATTGGTAAATAAATTATTCAAAATTTCATAAAAAAAAATCTCAAAATGGTTTTCACATGCCGAAAATGAATAAATTACAAATTTCAAATTTGTTCATTCTGCCACATCTTGTAAAACAAAATCGTGCGATAGTATCTCAGTTTTGCAGTTTTAATGGAAATATTTATTGATTACATGTTGGCCTCCTCCCAAGGATTTATTTATTATCTGTCAAATTTTTGAGGGAGAAAACAGTCCTGCCAATCAATATTTTTCAATACAAAAATCACTAAATGATATCTAAGGAAATATTCCACTGAATTCAATAAAAATCCAATGAATTGGAGAAAATAATGTATACTACTTGTACAGAAGGCTTATTCTAACACATTCATAAATTCAATACTTCGCATTTGTATTATAAATAACTATTTTGTTGTCAACTAACTTTACATAGTTATATAATTCTTCTTCATTGAACCAAATGCAATCAGAATTTCTCATGAGAAATAATGGGAATAGCATTCAAAAATTTAATGTGAAGCAATTCATCGAAAAGACAAGAAATCATTAATAGAATTCAAAATATATTTCTATTCTTTTGTGTGGTCTCCATTTCATTTCGTCAAAATGAATTTTCCCAAATAATTTGATGGTATCATTGATTTGTGTCATCCTGAATTTATATTATTAGGAGGTATTCAGAAAAGTTGAGTAATCTTTGAAAATCTATGCATGTGAAGAATGAAATGCAAAACATTTTCAAACTATTCATTTTAGACACAACATATTTCAACAAAAAATGAAGAATTTCAACTAGGATACCCAAGAGACAAAAAAAAAACTCAGGGCATGCCATTTGAATGAATAGACTTACCCTGAGTTGCAGGAACGTCCATTAAATTTAAAACTCCCTTAATTCTCCATTGAATGGAGTATCCATGGCTACAGCCTATGGGTACTCTGTTTAAGGAAGATTAAGGGAGCACTAAATTTTAATGACGTTCCTGCAATTCAGGGTTATTGATATTTTTTAAGGTTATTTTTGAACCTTCTGTAGAGTGGACCATAAATTTGCAAAAGACTTGAAAACTTTTCAGGAATACAACAACAAAAAATCACACCATCATCCAAACAGTTTTCAAGATATAATCTCTAGTTTGAACCATTAATAATAATAATAATAACACCGTTTATTGACTCAATTGTTACAAAACAAAAAACAGTCAACAAGTCACGAGAAAAATATAGGCGCTCAAAGCCTTCATTTAAGGGGCTCCACACCTTTCTAAAAATTCACCGACCCTATAGGGTTTGGTATTTATTATGAATTTTTGAACTTCTCTGTCGAAAGCCTCAGCGCCAATGAGGTCCTGCAGGTGCCTAGGCAGGGAGTTTGCGAGCTTGAGGCACATATATTCAGTATTTTTTTGAGTTGCTGTGAGCGAACACAGAGGATATAAAAATCTACATATATTTCTCATCCTGGTTTCCCGATCATAACCATTAAAGGTTTTAATTGGATAGTTACTTGAAAGACCTTTGCATGAAAGTCAAAAATTGGGTACCCAATCAGAAATATTAATTGACCTCATTTTTAAAAAAAAATTTGCTTTTTGAGGGAAAATGAATTTATTTCATACATTTGCACCATACGCTAATACGTAATACTCAACTTATCCTTCCAGAAATATTTACTATTTTCAAAGGTATAAACATAGAACTTATCTTTTTACTTACTGGTGAAACAGCAACAGTTTCCACATTAGTTACAGTTGTGGGACAACCAAACACACCAACATCAGCTGGGAATGGTGGTTTCAACCTAGGCTTACCCTGTTTTCCTTCAATGGATTCAATAAGTGCAGTTTCTTCCTCCACAAATATAGGCTCCAGCACCCCTGTGCATGAATACATCGAAATCATAGCCAGATCCACAAGCATTCTTGCCCAAAAGGCCTGCTTGGTAAGCCTACATAAAAAAGTAGGTCCTCAAAAAAAGAAATTGAAATATAACAGAAATTAGTATTTCTCTATTGACCATCGCAGTCAAAGACTTAACACAATGACTTTAGTAACTTATGGCTGAATAAAAAGGATCCTGATTTTATCTCTTGAAAATTAGAAATTTCATTGAGAAAACCTTGTAAGAAGTAGGTCCTCGAAGAAAAGAAAGTGAAATAACAAAAAACAAAAATTACTATATTGACTCTTGACTCAGATCTTCAAGACTTAACACAATGGCTTTAGTAACTTATCGCTGAATAAAAAGGATCCCAATTGTATCTCTTGAATATTAGAAATTTCATTGGGAAAACCATGTACGAAGTATGAATGGTGGTGCACTTTTATGGATTCAAGGTCACCAACAATATTTGGCAAATACTTGATTGAAACTCCATGTACAGGTTGGGCAAAATTGGTGATATCTGAATTACAACTTTTCAACCTTGAGAGATAGAGGAAAATGAATGACACGTTACGGTGGTCTTTTTTAGAGAAACTGATAATGCCATCAACTGCATTCCTCTATCTTCTTTTATAGGCCAAAATTGAAATTCACGCGATTTCAACTTTGGTCATTATCTCCGTTTCTGTTTGTGCTAGGATGTTGAAACGAACACTTTTCATAGCAATCCAGTAGCGTACTTCGTTTTTTCCCAAGAGGTTTCTTGCTGAGCTATAACATAAATTTGTGTTTCTTCTTATGGAGACAATAGTTTGAAATGGCTTAGAAAGAATCGCCATTTTTTCCCGTTTCAGAAATATATCATACATCATAAATCGCCCTCAGATTCATTCAGATATAAAAAAAATAAAGTTTGTATTTGAAATTTGAATTATTGAGTATTAAGTAGGCTGAATCACAGAATAATATGTCTCTATGCATGGTGTCATTATTATTTTGATATTGAACACTTGATTTAATTCTCCGTGGTTTGATCTCTGTTCAGAACAACTGTGAATTCGAAGTAATTATTGCCGCTGAAATAAAACAATTTAACATATCATATTTCTTGTAGTTTTCGAACATTTCCATATTGCCGCCAATAATGACGAATTCTAATAATTGACAGTTCTTCTGAACAGAGATCAAACCACGGAGAATTGAATCAAGTATTCAATGGCAAAATAATTATGACACCATGTGTAGAGACATATTATTCTGTGATTCAGACTATACATAATACTCAATAATTCAAATTTCACATGCAAACTATATTTTTCATGATATATGTACGAATCAGAGGGCGATGTATGATGTATAATATATTTCTGGAACGAGAAAAAAATGGCGATTCTTTCTAAACCAATTGAAACTATTGTTTCTATAAGAAAAAAAAACTTCATGGTATAGCTCAGCAAGGAATCCTCTTGGGGAAAAAACAAAGTATGCTACTGGATTGCTATGAAAAAAGTGCCTATAAAATTTTTTCATTTCAACATCCTAGCACAAACAGAAACAAAAATAATGGCCAAAGTTGAAATCGCCGAAATTGTAATTTTAGCATATAACTCAAAAACAAAAAAAGATACAGGAATGCAGTTGGTGGCTTCATCATTTTCTCTAAATCAGACCACCATAACGTATCATCCATTTTCCTCTAGCTCTCACGGTTAAAAAGTTGTAGTTCAGGTATCACCAATTTTGCCCACCCTGTACAGGTGTTGGGTTAAACAATCTATTTGTTAACATGTGAGTATGTTTGTATACGTTTTGTGATCAGTGTCAACAATTTGACCCAGATTACAAAAATATATGATAAAACGAACATACCCCCCAATTGAAAACACAAAAGAATGATATCAGGCCTTGTAACAGGAGTTAGAATTATGTTTAGGTTACCAGTTTATTCAGATTTTAAGGTTTTTTAATATTTGAGTACAGACTTGGTATTGTCTTCTATTTCTGTTGGATTATTACTGATAATAGTAGTTTAATAAAAATGATTATGTATTTGGATTTACACCAAAATGAATGACAAAAAACACTTAAATATCTTTCGCTCTATAAGTGGCATATACATTCATCAAATATTGGAATTTATTATACAGTGGACTCCCTCTCGTATAGTCTCGGATGGTTTGGCCACCCGAGGAGTTAGTGTCACCCTCAGCTGTTGTGTTGATTTCTTCTTTGACCCGAATTTATTTAGCAAAAAATTGTGAACGTAGACTGTGAATATATTCGATTTTGGTCAGTTTTCACTCTATTTTTCATGTTTATCATATGTTGATGTGTTCATTTAACAAAATATATTAATTTTGATTAAGCCTAAGGTTAAAATATGTTATGTTGGGAGTTTTTGACGAGTTTTGATAGTTCTATTGGATGATCCAGTCATTTACTAGTCCGGCCGAGGGTCTGGAAGAGACGGACAAGAGGGAGTCTACCCTGTATTATAGATCTCCTTGTAGATATCAATGATAGAAAAAAATATTAATGCTTCTTACCTCTGCTATTGCCACTTGCATATTGGAAGCTTCATTGTAAAATTCACCTCTGATATAAATATAAGCAGCTTTAGCTCCCATGGCTTTTCCGGCAATAAGACAACCCTCCACCAACTTATGAGGATCATGCCTCATAATTTCTCTATCTTTACATGTACCTGGTTCACCTTCATCTGCATTAACTACAAGGTACTTAGGCCTTCCATCTCCCGGTTTATTCATGAAGGACCATTTCATACCAGAGGGAAAACCTGCACCCCCTCTACCCTCAGGCCAGAAGTTTTGATTTCATCTATAAAACAAGGAATTAAATTTTAGTGCTGCTTTTCAAATAATTATTGATGAAACTGACTTATAATCCAATCAGACCCTTTCAGAAGAATTTCCTTTGTTTTGTACCAGTCCCCTCGCATCAAAGCTCCCTTAAGCCTCCAATCATGTTTACCATACAAATTAGTGAATATTCTGTCTTCATCTGCTAATGGGCCAAATTTGGTCTTTGTTTGGGGTGGAGGTGTTCCTGGTGGTGGAGTTGAATAGAAACAAATTTGTCCATTGCTTGTAATTGCAGCACAAATACCTGTGTTGTAATATTATGTAATAAGCTGATTGAATATTTGAAATGGAAAAGTTATTGAACAAACAAGAATTTATACCATACTAGAAGATATGCAGTTCATAAGTAAATGCAGTTACTCTTACTTGAATAATTTGTTTTTGTTAAATTACTGAACTTGATTATAGAACCAGCCATGTTTGAAAATATGACACAATTCTGCTAACACAGAATATCTATCCTTACGAAAGACCTATTATTCAATATTCAATGGACGTGTTTCTCATAGAAATACAAACGAGAAGAATACCAACTCCCTACTAAAAACTGGTTGACAGTTGACACTGTTTGCAGCTAGCATTCCAGCTACCGTTGAGGGCGCTGCGAGTTGTAAACAATTATTTGTTTTGTAGGTTCGCTATTTCGCCACCAGCCTGGGTACCGCTAGGCGATTTGTTTTAAAATTTTCGATTGACAACTGGATATTTGAATTATTTGTGAAGGAAATGACTGAATTTTTATTTATTGGAGTGATTTAAAGACTTTTTTATACGACCATGCGTTTTCACCCACTTTCCCGTAC
This sequence comes from Hippodamia convergens, assembly GCA_038502775.1. Classification (NCBI taxonomy): domain Eukaryota; kingdom Metazoa; phylum Arthropoda; class Insecta; order Coleoptera; family Coccinellidae; genus Hippodamia; species Hippodamia convergens. The sequence goes on from CM076610.1 coordinate 19,972,388, forward strand.
TCATTTTAGTTTAGAAAGTGTCACTTTTCCGCACTAGTGCGGGAAAGTATTAGCAGGGTTTTTTTCCGCACACTTTCATTAAAGAATAAACTGAATTATGATATGTCTCTATGCATCGAACGTCAACGATGAGAGTACCATGGTAACGACATGTAGAATTCATGTGTATTGGCGATTCCAACTACCGTTGAGGGCGCTGCGAGTTGTAAACAATTACTTGTTTTCTAGGTTCGTTATTTGGCCACCAGCCTGGGTGGCGCTAGGCGATTTGTTTTAAATATTTCGAATTACAACTGGATATTTAAATAATTTAATTAATTTGTGAAGGAAATGACTGGATTTTTATTTATTGGAGTGACTTAAAGACTTTTGAGGTGGTGGTGTGGTGTTTATGGACATTGAGTGAAATGAATTGAGTTGAACCAATTCGTTTTTGCCATGAATGATGCACAGATTTTCAATTACTTGCAAGAACAATTATTACGATCAAATGAATATGTATTACACAATATTGGTTTTATTGAAAGCTAGTAGAACAAAAAAAAACAAAAGATTGGTATATTATTAACTTTATTCTTTCTTCTCTCCACCATTCGACAATACAAGAGGCTACGTTCTCGATGCCTGTTTCCCAAAATTATCGAGTAACAATGTATTTGTGTGCTTTTCTACATAATTCGTCAATAAATGCCACTACTTCCAAGTGGTATTCAATTGAAGAAGAATTATTCATACTACGCTCAGGTTCAACTAGGAATGAGTCTTTTGAATTTGGAATCCTGCGACTTCATTGTTTATACAAGTTTTTATTAATCATTTTTGAAGGTGTTCTTATCAATGAAAATTTCCAAAAAATATGATTGACAAGATTTTATTTTATTATTTTGATCATTTATTGCATGTTATTTGTGAAAATGAATAAAAGATTCTGAAATTATTTCTAGTCTTTATTTGCGTTTAAGCAACAGGGAAATTGTACAAATTTTTTATCACGCAATATGAAGATAACAATCAAATAGGAACAGAATATTCATTTACATTGGAAAATTTGATATTCTACTCACATTTACCTATAAATATAATAGAAGATAGACATATCGATACCAGAAACTCGTGAACAATGTAATTGCAGAGCCAAAGTGAACAAAAACAAAATGCTGACAATATAGACAAAAAGAGTACTCATTCCCTACTAGTCAGCGTAAGTTGTCTTTTATCTAGGTATATCTCCGAAACTAACCTAACAAAATCATGTAGCATTCTAAAATTTAGAATTCTTTTCAAAGAGTTCAACTGCTTCTTATTTGATGCTTATGCAAAATTCCACATTAAATCACCACTTTACTTGAATCTATTTATTCTTCAATAATTCCTCTCAAATTTCATTTACTACAAATTGTAGGTTCGTCAGTGCATCAACAACAGACCGTTCATCTTTCATTAAATCATACATTTCTATTGTTTTTTGTTGTTCAATTTCCTCATTACTTTCGAAATCATGAGAATCAATGAATGGCCTCACATTGGTTGAGGAATTAAATGTTTGTCCTAAGTGAATTTTGTCGTTCCATCCTCAATTTGCGCGGAACCATGGTAAGCCTATTAATTTCTTTTTCTGTTGAATCTCTAGTAGATTTTGGGAAGAAACAGCAGTAGTCTTCAGCATTGTATAAAGAAATATATATTATATAATGCTTTCAGTTAGTGAGCCTTCATATCATATGCTGTAAAGTTAACCTGGAAAGATGAGAGAATCATGAAAATATTTAAAAAAATCATTTACCTGTAGCAAGATAATCAGAATGAAGCAAACAAACTACCTTATTAAAAGTAACATGTTCCTCCTTTGCGTAATTTCTGCAAAAAAGGTTTTTTTCAGTCGTATACTAATATAGCCTCCTTTGAAAATTGATGGAAATGTATATTCCTATTGCCGCCTTTCCTTGAGAAGCAATTAAGAACACAACAATTAGTGTTTTACACCCTTGGTAATAGTACTTTACCATTCATTTCAATAATTTTTTTCTATTCACATAGTCCAAAGATAGCTCTTAACCTAAAACTTGAAAAACTCTCAAATACACTGAGTTAGATAAAACCCTGGAGTGCGCTGTCACCACTTAAAACCGTGTCGTTGACTCCCCACTACTGTACGACAAAAACGTGGTTATAGACATGGTGAAGCAGTGGCGTAGCGAGCTGAATTCGCGCCCGGGGCACAAAAACCTTTTTAGCGCCCTCCTAAATTCATAATGACATATAATATTATATGTGAAATACACTCGCAAATTACAGAATGAATGAAGTAAGATAAATAAAGTCATAGTCTCAAGCAATGCCTTAAGTTTTGTACAAAAAAAGAAGAAAAGAAAACAAGAACAGATTTTGAAATGTATATACGATCATCTAGAATTACTTCAAGATATACGTCTTTCATTTATTCGTTTTATATACTTATGAAGAAATATTGATAGAAACGCAGTTTTAAAACTTTAAAAAAGTTAATATTCATTATCTTTAAGGAGATAAAAATTAATAATAATAAGAATATACGAGTAGTACTTATTAATATAACTCATTACTATGTATGAATTTTCCTTATTTTTGATGAATCAAATTTATCAATAATGTCATCAAAGTTCATCTTTTCGAAATTTTCTCTTTCCACACTTAAAAATGCCAAGTTCTCAGGGTATCTCGTCCCATCATTGATCGTAGATATGTCAGAAGTAATTTAATTGATCGTTGCTGCTAGCAATTGAAGCTGAGAGGTTTAGAAAAATATCTTCTCTATGCGAGCTTATAAAATTCAGAATTTCAAAGGAGATCAAGATTTAATTTTTTTTCAAGTGAGGAGTTACATTTTGCCATCACCTAATTCGTTGAAGAATTCTATTACGTTGAAACAGTATTATATAAAATTCACCCAAATTTTAACAATTTTCTTCAAGCTTGTTGTCAACATTATCCTTATTATAAATTTTCAATATCTAGTGAAAATCAAAATTTGATATCAGGGTCACTTAATCGTGAACATATTTCTTAGTGGAGATGATCAAGAATGCCCCTCATAACGCGAGAAATTTCACTTTCGGGGAAAAACCAACATCTCTAACTAATTTACTGGATATTTTCTGCGTCTTATCACACGTTGTATCAATATCCCATTTTTCGCAGATTGACCTTTTTACAGAGCTTGTCCCGAATTTCGGCTAGTTTAGTCGCTAATGATTCAAGATCATGAAACGCTTATCTAAAATTCAATCCAGATCCTGGACCCCATGACCTTGTAATCTGAGCTGTACACGATCAATTCTCCTCAAGATTTCAAATCAGAAATGAACTAAAATTATGAAATTGAAAGTAAGTCTATTTATGATGGAATTGTAGCTTCACTTCTGTTGTCACTTGTATTGGTGTGCCAGTTTTTCTAATAGTTCTCTTATCTTCCCTAGCTCATCAACAATATCCCTATCCGCTTATTTTCTGGCGCCCCATTGTGTTTCAGATTCACGTTTGACAGTTTTTTTCACGGCAATTTTTTATTTTTCCATCGTGACGAAAACAAACATATGTTTTCAATTATTCAAAAGTATGTCACAACGATTGAGTCTTGTTTAGCTGCAGCAAATCCCACTCAATCCAGCAATTTTTTTGTTTTGTTAACCATTTGGCGCCCCTGTATGAGTACCGCCCGGGGCATGATGCTCCATCTTGCCCCCCCCCCCCTCGCTACGCCACTGGGTGGAAGAATACAAGGTCCTTCGGTCAGCGTTTTCAAATGAATCGAATCACCCTACAGTGGTGGGGATAGCGTAAATGTAAGCGTCACGCATTCTGTCACTGGTGTTGAAGGCGAGTCAGCACTCCAGGGTTTTATATAACTCAGTGCTCAAATATCACTTAAACTGAATTTCACTGATATAAATACCTTTACCATTATTTTCCAACGGCAATTCTGCAATTCAGGAAAAAAATTACGACAAATATATCAAGGGAAGCAGAATATTCTTGATTCTATCAATATCTTCGTGTAAAATTTGTTTTTATTACTTGTTTTCTAGGTTCGATATTTATCCGCCAGGTGCCGTCTAATTATTTGGAATCGCCAATTATGGATTTTCATGGAATGTTTTGTATGTTGAAATAAAATATATATTTCTCTATTTCAGTATCGTAATGAGTTCATTACAGTACTAAAAGTAGTGCTGTAATGAAACTCATTGTGGTTGTCAGTACTGACCTCCGATCCACTAAATTTTCGAATCAAATTTTGCAAGCTGTCAAATTTCGTTAGTGACACCAACTGCCAAGATACAATATAAAAGTCACTAATCTGAATTTTTATTTGAATTTCGAGAGTTTTCACAAAACTTGACTGAAATAGAGAAAATATCGTCTAATACTCGTTGCAGAAGGCAATTCCAACACTCATGCTTTCGAAAACTCGCTCCTTCGTCGCTCGTTTTCGAATTTCGCATTCGTGTTGGAATGGGAGCTCATTCTGCAACTTGTTTTAGAATATACTATTTCAATGTGGGGTCGTAGAAAAAATAATGTTCCTACCTTTTGTAGAAAGTATCTTTCCGTACTCGATTGCTTTCCCGAACTCCTCTCCGCGTCGTTCGGGCAACAGCAATCTCGTACGGAAAAGTAAAACTTTCAGCACTTGATATTAAAATAACTATTTGAGGTGTTGGTGTGTGTTTATGGACATTCGGTAAAGTAAATTGAGGTGAACCAATTCGTTTTTGCCATCATGATGCACAGATTTCCAAATTAGTTGCAAGAGCAATTATTACGATTAAATGAATATGTTTTACACAATATTGGGTTTATTCAAAGGTAGTAGAACAAAAAAAAAAACAAAAAATTGGTATATTATTAACTTTCTTCTTTCCACAATTCGACAATACCAGAGGCTACATTCTCGATGCCTGTCTCCCAAAATTATCAACACCTTTCACAGTTGTAATTCAGAAAATCAAAGTTGAATTTCAGAAAAGGGAACATGTATTTCAGAATAGGAATATGTAATTCAGAAACAGAAATTGAATTTCAGAATAGTTAATTCAATTTCAGAAAAGCGAAATTGAAATTCAGATTAGGAAGTTGGAATAGGTACAGAGAAACAAAGTTGTAATTCAGAATAGTGAATTGAAATTCAGAAATGGCAAATTCAATTTCAGAAATTGAAAATTGTAATTCAGAAGTTATCAATTGAATTTCAGAAAATGTAATATGTAATTCAGAATAGTATTAAATATATGTACTACATAACATAGATATAAATGTTTCATGTATCCTTTTGAAATAATATTGAATTAGATATAAATATAGAACCATAACAAAATTTCATAACAGTACATATTCATGTTCATTATTTCAGGGGTATATGCAACCAATTCTGAATTACAATTTCCTTTTTCTGAATTACAATTTCCCATTTCCGAAATTCAAATCACCAATTCCGAATTACAATTTATATTTTCTGAAATTCAAATTACCTTTTCTGAATTACATATCACCATTCTGAAAATCAAATTACGCTTTCTGAATTACATATCACTATTCTGAAATTCAAATTACCATATCTGAATATCAATTTACTATTCTGAATTACAATTTCCATCTTCTGAAATTCAATTTGCTATTCTGAATTACATTTTACGTTTTCTGAATTACAATTGGAAAAGGTGTAGTAACAATGTATTCGTGTGCTTTTTCTGCATAATTCGTCAATAAATGCCACTACTTCCAAGTGGTATTCAATTGTAGCCTAATTATTTATACTACGCACAGGTTCAACTAGGAATGAGTCTTTTGAATTCTGTTCAATGAAAATTCCCCATGAAATATGATTTAGAGGATTTCATTTCATTATTTTGATCATTTATTGCATGTTATTTATGAAAATGAATAAAAGATTCTGAAATTCTTTCTAGTCTTTATTTGCGCTAAGCGAAAAGGAAATTGTACAAATTTTTCATGACACAATATGAAGATAACAATCAAATATGAACAGAATATTCATTTACATTGGAAAATTTTATATTCTACTCACATTTACCTATTATTATAATAGAAGATAGAAATATCGATACCAGAAACTCGAAACACTGCAATCATTTCCTCAATATGATGGAGTTATCCTTGTAGAATTCCAATGTTTTGAAATAATTTTTTCTCACATAGAATCAAATGATTGCATTGCAACACTTGCTCACCCTCTACACAGCATCCGTGAGCATGTAAATATTAGAAAATTTCCTATAATTAGGAAACCTTTGGTAAACCTCTAGCCAGATGATCTGAAAAGCATTCAAAATTAAATAGTGCTCACCTCAATATTTTACATAAATCATAACAAAAAGCACAATATTACCTATACTTGCACTTACAATATTATCCACAAGATCCACAATTAAGGAAACAACTTAGATTATTGATAGCCAATAAACGTTTAAACTAAAAAATCCCATGAATACAAATAGAAATCTAATGTAAATGTCGTAGTCTTTTTATAAACTCAGTCATATTATAATACGCCTAGGCTTTTTCAATTAGACTAGGCATATTGCAATATCACCGAAATAATGGACGATCTCACAATTTGACTGGCCATTTAAGGCGTAATATAATACGCCTGCATGGTTATTCGGCTTATTGTCAAAACATAAAAGCGCGTGATTTCCCCAGATTCTGACAGAGGTTATACTCGTCGTATTGTAATTCGACTGAGGCTCTCTATCTGTTGTTGTTGTGACTTACTACTATACTAATTTGCCCAAAACTTGAATACTGAAGACGATCTGGCAACAGTTCTAAATAACACTAAGTATATCTGAATATGCTTGCTCTGCAGATACATCACTAGAAAATAATAAATTATTATCAAGAAGTCCAGATAATGTCACAGATCTAAGCCAAAATGAAGAAATAGTAGAGAACCAAAGAAAAGAATATGTAGAGGGCAAGAGAAGAGCTGCAGCAAAAATGCTGAACGTAAGAAATTGAAACCTCTTGAGGTTGATCAAACAGTAGCTATTGAAGTTCCTAAAGTAGATAGAGGACCTATGGATTCCAAAAATATCACAGAAACCATAGTAAAAGTCTCCAATGATGTTTACCAAATTGGTACCACCCATGGTCTGTTAAACATCTCGAGAGATGAAATTACTGATTGCCAAAGATATAAGAATATTGATATTCCAGATAATAAAGTAATTTCCCTAGGAGAAGCTTTAAGATTATTCGCAAAATTCGAAGGACAGGGATTCAAAACATGTTCTTGCAAACCAAGCAAGTCACAGTATCGAAATAATAATGGTTTATGTTTTAAATCCCATATTAAATGCACAAGTGAATGTCATAAGAGTAATCCATGTTGTAATAAATAATCCAAATCTAAAATTATCTATTTATTTTTCTCTCTAAATCGATTTTCATAATCTGCCTGATACACTACAGACGTATCATAATACGACGTATTTCATACAGTCAAATTCTAAAAACAATCGCGTACAGGTTCTTTCGAACAAAAAGACTAAGAAGGAATCAAGCGTATTATAATACGTCTGAAAATATCAGTCATATTGTCAGATTTTCACTTGCTTTGGTTGTTTTACAATACGCCTAGTCATATTGAAAAAGCCTAGGCTTATTATAATAAGACTGATATTAAATGAGCCTGCGACATAAACACGAAACAATACTCGTTTCGGTAAACAGCTGATTGGCGAATGCAGCGACTAGCATATAGCTAGTGCTATGACTTCTCGAAACTTGCAACGTAGTTAATATCCAGAAGAAATGAATAGGGCTTGTATGGCCCAACATAAATTGAGGAGAGAATCCAGGAAGGATACTATTAGGGATAAACATATAATTTCTCAATCAACAACTCAGTGTACTCATTTCCATGATTTTGAAAGTGGTGTGTAAATCAAAGGAAAAAATGCTGCATTATTGTCTGCTTTGAGTAAAGAGGAATAATCTGCTGTGCATGTGCTATTCAAAATGCAATCTGTGAGATTTGAAAATGCAGAGGAAGTATCTGAAGAAAATGGGACAAGTGAACACTGGTGATTTGATGTGAAATTTTGCTAACGCCATTAAAAAAAGAAACAATTGAACTCCTTGACTGAATTTGCAAACACATGGTTTGGAAGATTATAAGTTTTCAAACAATTAAAATTTTTCAAGAATTTTATAAATTTTCAAAGGTTTGTTCTATATTTATATCAGCATTTTGTTTTAGGTCGTTTCACTTTGACTTGGCAATTACATACATCTCTTCTGACTTTTTGGTATCATCTCTGGCAAATTTTCCATTGTAAACAATTATTTTATCTATATTTGATTGTTATCTTAATATTGTGTGATGAAAGATATATACAATTTCCATTTTAAAATTACAAACAAAACACAAATAAAGACTGGAAAAATTGCAGAATAGTTTATTCATTTTGCAACATATGATTGAAGAAATGATTAAATGAAATGTTCTCAATCAAAGTTTGTTCGTAATCTTCTTCAAAAGGAGCACCCACTTTCAAAAAGTGATTGGGAAAACTTTAATAAACAATGAAGTCGTATGTTTCCAAATTGTAGGCAAATACTCTGTAAATAGTTTTAAGATATGAAGAACATGTAAATAATAATACTGTAATTCTATTGGTCAGGCGCTCCGCCAATCCGGTGCCGCAACAACTCCAGTGGTAGCGCCCAAATTGTATATAAGGAGACGATTCTCGAGACAGGGACAGGGACATGATCGCTCCGAATCTCGTGCTGTAAATATATTGTACATAGAAGAAGGCGTTTACTTTCAATTCCTACAGAATACTGAAGACTTCAGATTGATACAGAAGAGAAATATTATACCAATACAGTCCATTACAATCAGATTCATCTGAACCTTTATGCAGTTCGAATGATTCTGCTTCAATTGGATAATACTCCCAGGGATAAACATATAATTCCTCACCCAGTGTAATCATTTCCATGATATTGAAAGTGATGAGAAAATCGAGGAAAAAAATGCTGCAGTTATGGCTGTTTTGAGTGAACAGGAACAATCTGCTGCTATTCTATTCAACATGCAATCTGTGAGATTTGAAAATTGAGAGAAAGTATCTGAAGACAACGGGATTTAAGTGAACACTGGTGATTTGATGTGAAATTTCGCTTACGCCATTAAAAATGAGAAAGAATTGAACTCGTGCACTGGTTTGGCTATAAATAAGTTTTCGAACAAGTAAAATTTTTTAAATATTGTATGAATTTTTGAAGGGTAATTGTATATTTATGTCAGCATTTTGTTTTGGTTCGTTTCCTTGGACTTTGCAATTACATACATCTCTCCTGACTATTCAGTATCATCTCTGGCAAATTTTCTAATGTAAACAAACATTCTATCTATATGAAAAAGATATGAATAATGAGGGATCGTTAAAATATATGGAAAAGATTTTATGGACATAACCTTGCAAATGTGCGGCTGGCTCCCTTGTGTTGACTCCGTTATACGTTTTCGAATTCCAACTTCTCACCGTACTGATAAGGGCCGAAAGCCCAAAACAGCTGTCTACGGTTCAAATTAGTTTCAGAGGTTTATGTCCATTAAATCTTTTTCATATATTCTATCTATATTTGATTGTTATGTTAATATTGTGTGATGAAAAATGTGTACAATTTCTATTTTAAAACCACTTGAACACAAATAGACTATAAAAAATTTCAGAATCGTATATTCATTTTGTAATATGATTAAAGAAATCAATCAAATGTTGTTTTTAATCTTCATAAAATGAAACACTCACTTTCAAAAATGATTTCGATAAACTTTAATGACAATGAAGTCGTAGGTTTCCAAATTCAACATATTCATCTGAACCTGTGTGCAGCACGAATGATTCTGCTTCAATTGTATATCAGTTGGAGGTAGTACCATTCATTTACGAATCTCATGAATCTAGGAAATATTTCCAATCTTGTTATTTCACATATTCATTTGACCAAAATAATTGTTTTTCCAAGTAATTTAAATATCTGTGCATAAATTTCTTTCATTATTCGTTGTGAAAACGAATTGTACTCCTGAATTCGCTACACTTAATGTACAATCAGAAAATCCATTTACACACGCCACAACCTTGAATAGCCTTCAAATCATTTTTAAAATGAAAATCTCTTCATTTATTTCACGAAATAATATAAATATCCCGTTGTCATTCAAAAATTTACAACAAATCCCCTAGCGCCACTCAGGTTGGTGGCTAAATTTCGAACCTAGAAAAAAGTATTTGCAGCGCCCTCAACGGTAGTTGGATTCGCCAATTCGTGTTCTGTGGAAGAAACACAGGACACCATTACTAAGAAGAAAATAAAAAAGTTTGTTTAATTTTTTTAGTTCCATTTTTTTCTTCTATGCGTTTTCACATATGCACAGACAGGGGGGTGCAGCGAGAGCACAAAAACGGGAAACACAGAGCAATCTACGACCTGCGTTGCAACTTCATTTCCTAACCTCTCATCTGTCATAACTTTGAAAGCTATGTCAAAATCGTATGTCGGAGATACATGAAATGGGATAAATGACAGAAATACAAAAAGGAGGCAAAAGTAGAAATTAGAAATGTTATGTCATCTGAATTTGTCAATCTAGTTTTCATCGTTTTGATCATGGAGGTAAAAGAAGGGGAGGTAGCATATCCTATGTTTCCCTTGCTATGAAAGTGTCACCAAAAATCCGCCATGTTGCTGAGCCAAATTTGTGGCGGGAATTTTGTATATTTGAATTTTTACAATTCGAAGTTTGTTCGATTCTCTTTTAATGACCTAAAGATGAATAAATAATGATCGAAACAAATCAAGGAGTCAAAATATCATAAACAATTGCTTCTAATGCAATTGGTGAGTTGAATTACGTACGGAATGTTCCTGTAACTAATTATATATATACATCCTATTTTTTCAATTAAGGTACATACAAATTCAGATAATATGCAATGAAACAAATAGGTAAATTATCTCGTGTACCCCTATCAATTAAAGTTGTATGCAACAATAATTAAACCATGTATTTACAAACGTCAAAAAATTCAGCTTTTCACCATTAATTTTCGAGTAAGATCAGCATATGCTGTACAAGAAACCATTTCTTATATGTTTTTTCACTACATACAACTGCCAAAACCAACGAACGAATAATAAATAAGGCCAAAATTGCAGAACCTACAGTTTAAAATACCTCGAAGTCGGCCATCTTGGTTTGCCAAATCCGGATTTGTTTTGGTGACACTTTTCAAACGTTATGCCCCCTCCACTTTCTTTACCTCCATGGTTTTGATCCTAGTTAGTGCTAGTGATTTTATGTATTAATATTTTATTATTGCGGTGAAATGTTATTTGTATATGATGTAGTTTTTGTGGAGATTTTTTTCAGGTGTTTTACTTTTCAATGTAAACAGTCTTTGTGAAGATTTTTTTCAGATTTAATGCAAGGCAGGTGAAAGGTAATAAAATAAATAACTGGTTAGTTTTGACTCATTCAATTCATCAAATAAGTAAATCTGTTCTAGAGAAAAAGTTATGATGTGGTCAACTCAAAGCTTTACCAACCGTTAATTTCAGAAGTAATCACCTATTAAGTGAATGATACTTATTTCTTTTGTAGGTACAAATGGATATTCTCACCTTTTAAATTAAAGAACTGCAAGAGCTTCCCATCCTGGGTGACTTCGTCTTGTTGTGCTCTTGTGAAGTGCTTCAATCATAAATAATCAAAAACTACCGTTCCCTCAATTACTCAATATCTTTGTTAAAAACATTGAGGTAGTTGAAATATTATTACGTTATTGCAGGAATCTGGTAGAGGCTGTTCAATTTATCATTATAAACAACCTGAACCAATTTTCCAAATAAGAACGATCTGTATCATATATTCGGAATAATTTTATTACTGTTTTGTTTTATCGAGGAGTAAATTGAATTTACGTGTTTCACAGAATTGCTGTATAAAAGGAACAAAATTAAAGAAATTATTGTTTAAAATATGGTTTTATTTTGAAATGCTCAAATCCTTTCAGGTTTTAATTTCGAACATTTAAAATTAACATAACCAAAGACCAGTATTGTCATTTGATTCTAGTATGACGTATGTCAAAAATTCAACAAGCGGACTCCCCTTAAGCACCAAATGGGACAGGTCCCACTTGTTTTCGAAATGTCACAAATGTTGTACCCTCGTTACTAAGGAGCTAGCACTTGATGTTCTGTGTGCACAGATAACAAAGTTATCTGCCCAGCACAGATAACTAAGTAGAATAGATCGGACACTGACGTACTATGATTAAAACAACTGTTTGGAACCCCAAGCGGTTGTTGTCTCAACTAATATTTTACAGGTTACTACTTTATCACATTTTTCGGCAGGCTCGGCGCGAAATTCAAATTACATTCTTATTTTGCTTTTTAGGATTTTCAGTAGGCTTACCTATTCTGAATTCTAAGCAATTGAAAACAATAGTCCTTCACACAAATATATATTTATTACTGTTCTCTATACAAAAATATACAAATATAATATAAATATACAGAAAATGAGGTAATTGTCTACACTGACCCGAAAATCTCAAAAATTGACGAAAAATTCAGTAAGCATTAACCTTGATATGCAGAATCTGTTTTCAGGTCTTGGTTTTTTTTTTCTAAAATACTCAAAGTCATTGAGGGTTATCCTAAACGAACACTTCATTCTTCAAGTCTGTGACGTGGACTTTTTGTCATTATGAATACAAAAATCTCGATTTTTTCTTAATTTATAGGCTTCTTTATTACTGAATTTCCCTAAAATGTGATGATTCCTAAGTGTTTAAAATCCGGTGATATGAATGATATTTGTCATCTACTCATCTTCATTTCTACGTCAACAGCGCAATATAACGTGATTCGTATGACGTAGCAATGAAGATGGCCATCATATCACCGGATTGTTGACACTTAGAAATCATCAAATTTAGGGAAATCCAGTGATAAAGAAGGCTATAAATAAAGAAAAAATCGAGAATTTTGTATTCATAATGAAAAAAAGGCCACGAAACTGAAATATTATAACGGACTTGAAAATTGAAGTGTTGATTTGACCGTCAATTAATTTGAGAATTTTTTTTAGAAGAACCAAGACCGACCAGATAAATCTGAAATAAGATTCCTCTCCTGCATATTAAGGTTAGTGCTTACTGAATTTTTCGTCAATTTTCGGATCAGTCTAGACAATTACCAAAAATAAACATATATGTATATTTAAAAGTTTTACCAAAACTGACACAAGGTCGCAAAAAATGCATGTCTCTATCTTCAATAATAGCTGAGATACAGTGCAGTCACACCCAATTTGGGACACAGTGTACATTTAAAAAGTTGGCTTCTCAAGATTTGCTTGTTCTCTTTTTCCTCATAGAGTTTTTGCCTGAATTTTTATCGGGTTTACAAGTGCAGCACTTAATCTTTCTTGATAGTTCTTGATTTGATACTGCTTCTGGTTTAATTGTATTTTCAGTTTGTAAATCATGTTGTAGAGATTCTGTTCCTGTGCCCTCAAGTGTGTTCGTCTCAAACAGTTCAATTTAGAAAGTATCACAGCTCTTTTACCTGTAAAGAATAAATTTTTTCTTAATCACTGAGTAAAAAACATAAATCTGAAAGATTCAGCCAATAAAAAAAGAACAAGAGATGAATGTGGAAAATTATAATTGTACTCACCTGAAGAAATTCTTCTCTCTTTCATTTCTTGGAATTTTGTCACAGATTGTGTTTTACAATGATGAAGAAAGTGGATAATAACTCTCCAATATTTAATAAATAACTAATAACTATCTTCTTCATATCCATTTGATCTTGTGAATGTAAATACATAATGTGATCAATAATTGTGTGAATTATGTCAATAAAACATATGTTTGACAAACACGAAACACGATTAAAAACCTCAAACAGAGTCATCTATTGACGATATCACTAAATATTGGCGTATGCAGCGACACGAGTATTTGTTGTCTCAACTAAAAACACTATTTGGGGTGGGGTAGGAAGGTGTCAAGACCCTGCTGCCCAGGTCTACGAAAAAGCATGGGATGGTTCTCTTTCCCGATTAGTATGTGTTTTGTGTTATAAATTTTCAATGCATCCTCCGCTTTATATTACATCTCTTAGTTTTTAGAAGTGTAAAATATTGTTAATCAGAAATGGCCGCTTCGCTTGCTTCTCAATTATCAGAAAACTCCGGAAATTTGCAAACCTTGTTTAACGAAGCATTGCTCTTATATTATAGAGTAGAAAATGCTACCGAACCATCGAACAGCGAAAGTGTACAAGTAAGTTTCAAATAATTCAACGTTAAGGTTCAGATTGATGATACTAAACATTTTTCACCAGGCTGATATTAGAAGAGGTATACAACTATGTGAAGAGGCTACCTGGATGGTATCATATGCAGACATATTTAGTAGGAATGAAGGTATCCAAGACCTGCCAACAGCGGATCTCCAGTATTTATTACTACCTGTATTATTGGGCAGATTTACTAACCAAATAGTTTCAACAGAAAGAACAGATTTAATTAGAAGATCGGAAGTATATTACCGAGATTATCTGCGACTAACAAATCAGTATGAGTTGAGTAATTATGTTTTCAAAGATGAAACTGAAAGTCAAGAAGGACAGAAGAAACCGCGTGATCCCCACAAATTTAGGGAGAAGAAGGTCAAACAGTATGGTGAAAAAAAAAAATTCGAATGTCTAGTTACAGATCTGAAGAAGAAGTTGGACGGTGCTGACGACTCCATAAAGAGGGACTACTACATAGCTCTGTTGAAATACTTCGTTTGCATCGCTATCGAGGAATTGGAGTTCTTAGAGACTGAAAAAGATATGCTGAAAAAAATGGAGAAAGTTAGGCAAGGAAAAACAAAGCAAGTTGAGGAACCTCTACCTGTACAGCCTCGAGAGCCAGTCATTATAACAAAACAGGTTGTCCTGAAAGCTGTTTATGGTGCTGGGTATCCTTCACAACCTACTATGACTGTTCAGGAGTTTTATGATAAAAGAGTGCACGATGGTGTTTTCCCAGATCCAACAAAACCCAGTTCAGGACCCTTAAGTTTACAAGAAGCTTCATTAGCAGGACTGTCCCTTCAAGATAATGAGGAAAAAGAAGAAGAAGATGAAGAGAACAAAATAGAAAAGGATGATGAAGAATTCTTGAGAAGAAAAAGGGATGATGATGAATATAGGGATGATCATAGGAGAGGATGGGGAAACAGAGCTAATAGAAGTTGACCAATTTATAATATAATGGAAAATTTATGTTTGACTGATTAATCTTAAGAATTATGTAGAAATGCAGACTTGTTTTTATATGTGTATCAACATAGTATTTTAAAAAAAATTTGTAATGTACCTATTTGTCAAGTGTAGCAAAATTTTACACGAGTTATGGCATGAAACATAATTATTTAATTTTTTTTCCAAGAATTGATTAAATTATCAAATATCTAGAGCACAAATGGATCCTACTTTGGTAACAAAAGACGTTTACCATAACTTACCATGAGACAGTAACAAAAGAATTATTTTAAGATCGGAAAAGCAAACTAAGTAGGTATTATTTCCAACAATAATTCTGATAATTCCCTCCGAAGACTTGCTCATCGTGAATGTAACTAGATTTTTTTATAACATTTTTCATTATAAATTAATAATTCTTACGAATTTTCATTCAAGTACTTTTCAATTATTTAAAGTGAAATATCCTACAATTCGATACCTACCCTACATCAGTTTTATTTCCTATCTGAACATTGCCTTTATAATACCCACTTGATAGTATGCATTTGGTAATTTGCCAGCAACATTAATATTTGTGACCATAGACCTATTATTCAGATAGTTAGAAATTTCTTATTGTATTGATATTTGTTGTATGTTAAGTCATACAATGAATAAATAAGTATCAATAAGAATTTTTTTACTTAGATCAAAGCATTTTTTTGTCATTATGACCAGAAACAAAGTTTCTTGATATTAGCTCTTCG
This sequence comes from Hippodamia convergens, assembly GCA_038502775.1. NCBI lineage: Eukaryota > Metazoa > Arthropoda > Insecta > Coleoptera > Coccinellidae > Hippodamia > Hippodamia convergens. The sequence goes on from CM076610.1 coordinate 19,988,485, forward strand.
TCGAGTTGGCACAGAGGAGTAAAGAATTATTGTAAAGTCAACTTTCTATTTCAGATCGCCAACATCTTCGATTTCAACTAACCCTGATATACAAAATGAACATTCAAAGATGAGGTAGAGTCCCAAATATTGAACTCGAGAAAATACTTCTCATACTTTCACAGCATCAGAGACCGAGAAGGCTATGATGAATGTCAGTGCTGACTTTCCTCCACAGAGGTAACTGTTCTATTTCTATTGAGGTGTTAAAAACACACTTATATATTTATATTTTATGCACAACTCTCTCATTATGAACAAGCACGAGATTGAGTCCACCTCTATTTGTATACATGTTCTTGGGATCATGACATGACACGATATTATTGAATGCAACATTTACTTCTAAGATAAATAAGAAATATTGAACTAGAGAAGGAACATAAAAAATAATGTGATTCTTTTGCAGATCACCAGCTTCTTCAATCACTTTCACAGCATCAGAGAAAGAAAAGGGTATGATGAATATCAGTACTGACCCTCCTTCACAGAGGTAATTTGATGAAGCTCAAGTCATCTGTAGTGAGCTTGAAATGCTTACAATCACTGGAAGATGACGAGATACATTCAAAACTCAAAATTAGAGAGATGCATGGAAATTTGATGATGGCCTCAATGTTCGTGATCAATTATGCAAGCAAGGTGAAAAATCATTCAGGCTCATGAAATCAAGTGTGAATTTGTTTTCGAATAATTACAGTGTTGTCAAACTAATGATAATAAGGAAAATGATTGATTTGCCTGGAGACATTTTTCAAAATTATGGAGATCACTTCTATGACAAGAAATCACTCTCAAATCATGGCTATGATCTTCCCAAATGGATATTGCTGGCATATTATAATGGATTGAATATGTACAATGAATTGCCAATATGTATTGTATATGAGGTGTGCTGATGAAACTTTATTTTGATGTTAATATTCTAAACTTTGTAGCTCAAAGTTGATAAAAAGTTTACTACCACTACTACCTATTTTAGAAGAAGAACATATAATGTATGTTCATGTATCTCTGTCTTTGATTTTGTTGAATTCAACCATGTGAATTGAATTTTTGATTAATTTGATATTTTTGCTATTTCTTTTTTTTGAAACTGTGCTGTGTTTAAGTTTGTGAAGGGGCACTTGCATACAAGACATAGTCTTAGGTAATGGCCTCTTTTTATGCTATTCATGATTTCCTGAATATACTTGCAATTATTATGTAACAGCTTAATGAATAAATTTGATTGATCATCAGTATGGATGAAAAATTGGTGGGACTGTGATATCCTATCTAACATACACTATTTTTTCCAAATATGAATGAAATTGCTGGTTTTTGAAATGAATAAATTCCTTTCGAAAACTGTTTTTAGTTTCTGCTTTATATCCATGGGCTTCGTCTTAACAATAAACATTCAGGTGAGTTTCATGGTGTATTTGTCAATAGAAAAACAGACTACCTGAAATTCTCAATCTGAAATGAGAAAAGACAAAAGCAGAAAAAAAAACCGTTTATAATGGATAAAATTGTTTTCAAATTAACCAACCATTGCAGAAATGGAAAAGATAAAGAATTTGAACAAAATTGAAATTCAATGTCTTTTGTACAAATCAGGTTTTCTTCTGATATTAGAATATTTTTTCTCTATTTCAGTATCGTAATGAATTCATTACAGTACTAAAAGTAGTGCTGCAATGAAACTCATTACAGCATTGTTTTCAGTTATATTTTTCGTTTTCTGATTGTCAGTACTGACCTCCGATCGAATCAAGTTTCGAATCAAATCAATTCAAAATCCGTGATCTGTCAAATTTCGTATGTCACACCAACTGCCAAGATACAAAACAAAAGTCACTAATCTGAATTTTCATTTGAATTTCGGGAGTATTTCACAAAAATTGACTGAAATAGAGAAAATACCGTCTAATACTCGTTGCAGAAGGCAATTCCAACACTCATGCTATCCAAAACTCGCTCCTTCGTCGCTCGTTTTCGAACTTCGCATTCGTGTTGGAATAGGAGCTCATTCTGCAACTTGTTTTAGAATATACTATTAATCAACATAAATATACGACAAATATTTTTCCTTCATCGATCAAAGCCCTTATTGAAAAATAATTATTCATCTTACAGAAGAGAATATTTTTAATACTACAGCTCAAATCAATAAGAAACATTATTAAAGACTTCGACTTAGTTACACTAAGATGATACACGAATACCATTTGTTGCAATGAACTGAAACCACCTTAATGTGATTCTAACAGTGTTAAATTTTCTCATAGACTGTAAAACATATATACACCATTTCGAAATATAGGTATACCGCTTCCACAGGTTTTTTAGTTCTCATTAGAAATTATGTAATTTTTTAATTCTTAAAAATTGTCTGAACTACATTAATTTACTTCACGAGATATGAAATCGTATAATATTCCAATCATATTATCTTATTCTGTAAACCTATAATTATTTAGATAATGAACCGTCGCTAATAACGATAAGGTGGAACCGATTCATTTCTTTAAAAAAATGCTATTGATCTCTGTTTATGAAGTAATATTTATTTGGTTTCAGTACCCCTAAAAACCATAGATATAGATATAGATGATTTGAATTAGTTCATGAGACTGATAATAAATGAGATTAGAAGTAGATAAGGAGCATATGATGATGAAACTTTATTTTGATGTTTATATTCTAAACTTCGTAGCTCAAAGTTAATAAAAAGTTTACTACCACTACTACCTATTCTAGAAGAACATATAATCAAAGATTATAAAGTATATAAGTATATATACTCTATAATCTTTGCATATAATGTATGTTCATGTATCTCTTTCTTTGATTTTGTTGAATTCAACCATGTGAATTGAATTTTTGATTAATTTAATATTTTTTCTGTGCTGTGTTTGAGCTCGTGAAGGGGCACTTGCATACAAGATATAGTCTTAGGTAATGGCCTCTTTTTATGCTATTCATGATTTCCTGAATATACTTGTAATTATTATGTAACAGCTTAATGAATAAATTTGATTGATCATCAGTTTGGATGAAAAGTTGGTGGAACTGACAATTAAATTGCTGGTTTTTGAATTTAATAAATTCTTTTCGAAAACTGTTTTTTTTTTAGTTTCTGCATTATATCCATGGGCCTCGCCTTAACAATAAACATTCAGGTGAGATTCATGGTGTATTTGTCGATAGAAAAACAGACTTCACCAATCTACCTGAAATCTTCAATGTGAAATGAGAAAAGACAAGAGCAGAAAAAAACAGTTTATAATGAATAAATTGTTTTCAAATTAACCAACCATTGCAGAAATGGAAAAGATAAAGAATTTGAACAAAAATGAAATTCAATGTCTTATGTACAAATCAGGTTTTCTTCTGTTTTGAGAATATTTTTCAATGAACATAAATATACGTCAAACATTTTTCCTTCATCGATCAAAGCTCGTATTGAAAAATAATTATTCATCTCACAGAAAAGAATATTTTTAATAATACAGTTCAAATTAAAAAAAAATATTATTCGAAGACTTTCGACTTGGTCACACTAAGATGATACACGAATACCATTTGTAGCAATGAACTGAAACCACCTAATGTGATTCTAACAGTGTTAAATTTTCTCATAGACTGTAAAATATATCTACACCATTTCGAAATATAGATATACCACTTCTACAGGACCTTACGTTCTCATTAGAAATTATGTAATTTATTAATTCTTAAAAAGTGTCTGAACTACATTAATTTACTTCAAGAGATATGAAATCGTATAATATTCCAATCATTTTGTAAACCTATAATTATTTAGATAATGTACCATGGCTAATAAAAATAGGGTGGAACCGATTCATTCCTTAAAAAAAATTATTTTTTGATCTCTGTTCATGAAGTTACATTTATTTCGTTTCAGTACCCCTAAAAACGCACGACTCTGCCGTTTGTTTACATCATGTTTACATCGACCTGTCAAAATTCAAAACAAAAACAAATTCCGCTTTGTATATGTGATCTTCAATTTCATTCCACTGATATCGCGCTAAGGGCCCATCTATATATCTATATCTATGATAGATACTCTTGGGTAGATGGCCTTGCTGCCATGCACACAAAAAGAAGAAGAAGAAGGATAGATATTCTGTGCCCTATGAAGGTTAAAATAGTTGTCAAAATCTCAAAATATATAAGTCCAAACAAATAATCTTGTAAAATTAATTATTACATTATTTATTACAATTTCGATGAGCAGAAAAAAATTTGATTCGAAAAATGTCAGATAAAGCAACTAATAGTGAAAATGATTTTTCAACATTGCCTTCGTTATTCGCAGAGGGATTTAATCTGTTTAATAATTTGGAAAAAAATGATGAACCTACTAATAGTCTAGAAGTACAAGTGAGTATTAATCATGGAATCGTCTCAAATTATCCTCTTCACAATTCGAGATTTCACCAGATAACGTTGAAAAATTCAACATCTCGAACCTTGTAATTCTTCTATTATAAATAAATGATGTGAGATTATTATTATGTTTACAGTTAAAAGTAAAGAAGTGTATCAAAATATTCGAAAAGGCTACAACTTTATGTTCATATGCTGGTGTGTTCAGTAACAATGAAGATTATGAAGAAATAGCTACTGCCGATCTCCAATACTTTTTATTACCTGTATTATTGGGATCACTCCATTTGAAACTTACATCAGGGGACCGGAATAATATTGTAGAAGTGTGTGATGTTTATTTCACTGATTTCATGAAGAGATGTGTCGACTATGGATTATGTACTTATGACTTCAAAAAACAAAATCCAGCTGTAACTGATGGATCAGAAAATGAAAATACTCTGTGTGAAATGGAAGAACTAACTGTTTTAGCCAAAAGAAGGGCTGATAAAATCAAGAGGTACAATGAACAACAGAAAGCAAAAAAACTTCTCAATGAACTAGAGGTTAATTTTAAAAAAGAACATGTTGATGATGCTCTCAAAAGGGAATATTTCACAAAATTAATTCAGTTTTACTGCAATGAAGCAATAAATGAATTAGATAGTTTGGAATTTGAGAAAGTGTTGTTGAAACATATGGCAACGTTAAAAACAAGTGAGCAACCAAAGCCACTGAAGAGACCTCCTGCCCCATTGAAACCAATTATTATTACCAAAGATGTGGCTCAGAAAGCTGTGTTTGGAGCAGGATATCCTTCAATGCCTACTATGACTGTCCAAGAATTCTATGATAAAAGAATTCAAGATGGTATATTTCCTGATCCTTCTAAATTAAAAATAAATTCAATAAGTCTGCAAGATGCTGCTTTTAGAGGTGCTTCTCAAGATTCTCAGGAAGAGCCAGATGAAGAAATTGATACGGATGATTATCATATACTAGAGGCATTAAGACAAAAAGATGAATATAAAGATACTCATCGAAGAGGTTGGGGAAATAGAATGAATAGGAGCTAGATTTTTGTTGATATTTTTCATGAAATAATAGTAGTGTAAATTATTGTACCTTTTCAAATTGACATTTTATGGGCCTCAGTAATAATTTATCAGTTGCATTATTCATCACTCTCTGTTAATATTTTGTCAGAAATAATTCACTTGAATATGAAGTGAAAGATATATGTCTTCATGCCTTAGTTAATAATACATCTTCATTTGATGATGTACTATTATTATATGACATTTAAAGTCCCAGAATGTCTATGATGACTAAACAACTGTACTTAATTTTTAATGTAAATAAATGATTCTGTTGTTCACTTTTGAGTAAGGTCTTCTCTAATGTTGCTTTAGTTATCTTATAGTAATGATAACTAATTCTACTCTCTTTTTTCTTTGACTTGAGTTCTAGAAAAAGATTGCGCAGTTTATGACCGATTCTGCAATAATATTATTATTTATATATCTTAAACATTGAACCAGCAAAGAACATAAAGGTGTTAATACAACAATAGTCACGTTATATTGAATAACTGATATGAACCAATATTTGAAACTGCTTGTAGTATCATTGAATTTTTCGATAAGAAGTAACAGAATAAAACCTATTCATAGCAAATATACATAAAAAATATATAGTCTGATCCATGTCACAAAAAAATATTGAGTCTCTAGATCAACAAAAAAGAGGATCCCTCCAAAGTAAATGGAAACAATTTCTGATTCCCTAAGTGTGAGAAAGTACAGGTCGATCGGAATTAAACAGGTTTTTTAAGCCATTTCATTTATTAAAGATGCAACAACTCACTTTCCAATGAGTCCCATTCCAAAATAATTTTATTAATTTGAATTGGTCTCTTCTATGGTCCTCTTCAATATTCGGCAATTTTTCGCAATAAACTGATGGGATCAAAATATATGATATATATATATATATATATATATATATATATCCTGTTGGGACTCAGTTTCAATATATATGTATATATATATTCAGGATACATATCGATAAATCTTTCAAATTTGGAATTTTTATGTTGTGTATAAATCTGATGTTAGAGATTTCTTTCTTAATTCAGGTACAAATAACTTCATTCAACATTCATTCATATTTTTTTTTTATTTAGGTAAGTATCTCGAAATTGTCATTCCCGTGGTATGTATTTCAATGGTTCAAGAACTTGAGAACGGTCATAATTCACATTCCTGAAAAGTCGAAAACCAGATAAGATACATTCACTGGAATATTGTATCATGTTATAGTCTGCCACATTAGTTCGAACGAAATACAGAACATTTTTCTTGTATTTGTGAAAAGAAGTCTGTCACAGGCGAAAATGATCATTCCCGTAGCAGATCATGAATTTCATCAAATGATTTGAATTTAACGCGTTAACCCCTACCCCAGTAGTTTGAAAAGAGCCTAAAAGTCATTTCCGATTGTTTATAACGTTTGTGTTTATATGATTGAACAGAAGAATTCTGCTAGTTAGCGAAAGTGTTGAGATCGGTGTGTAACATCCTAGAAGTCATTTCCGTGGTGGAAAAATTTTCAGGTAAAAATAAAAATTTTGTGAAAATTCATTGTATCATCATTTCATTTATATCCAACATTCATAAAATATTTAGTTTTCCCATAATTGAAATATGTTTCTGTAAAACGAGAGTAAAATATCACTTTTGTCATTCCTGTGGATGTCATTCCCGTGGGAAATCCATAACACAGGAATGATATTGCTCTACCACGGTAATGAGTATAATGACTGGATAATGATGAATATAGTTTTTTCTACAGAAAGATTGCTCGTATTCGAAGGAACAACTGAGGATAAAGAAAAATAGCGTGGTAAAAGAATTAGTTAAAAGGCAGGAAAATTATAGGAAGCAGAACGAAGGAAAAATGGAGAAAACCATACTAGTCCACTGAAATTAGACTTTTGCTTCGGACCAATTCATACAAAAGCAAATGAAGGTTTTCGGTGTCCCAAATGATATCCCAAAAGTCCCCTAGGCGGGAGTGACCGCATAACATTTGGCAACGCTGTATATATATATATATATCGGTTTTATAACATCTTTCGTCGTTGTCCGATGCCTAATTTCCATGACCTTCTGTCACTCCATTGGTTTTCTGCCAAATTTCTCACGTTCATGGCTTTGGAAACGCCCTCCATCCACGTTTTCCTCGGTCTTCCTCGTTTTCTTCGATGTGATGGTACCCATTCCAGGATCTGTTTTGGTAATCTGGTGTTATCCATCCTCTTCACGTGACCGTACCAGATCAGTTGCCTTCTTTCAATTTCGGTCATGAGAGGCTCTTCTACTCCCATTCTTGCTCGAACATCTTCATTTCGTACTCGGTCTCTTCTGGATATTCCTAATGACCTTCTGAATACATCCATTTCGGTAGCCTCCAGTTTTTTTCTGTTGTTTTCTGTGGTTTTCCACGTTTCTGCGCCATACAATAAAGAACTTTTTATCATCGTGTCATAGATGTTATATTTCCGCTTTTTTCCTATTTCGCTGCTCCAAAAGACCCCGTTCAAACAAGATATTAAACCCCTGGCTTGATTTATTCGTTTTTTTATTTCCCTATCATCCCTTCCCGTAATGTCAAACTCCACGCCCAAGTATGTGTAACTAGTGCAGGCAGCGATTTCTTCTGTATCGAGTTGGATGTTAGAAAGTTCTCCTCCAATAGGTAGATATTTGGTTTTCTTTGTATTTAGTTCTAAACCCCACGCTGTGTACTCTTCCTGCAACTTTCGGGTCATGTATTCTAGGTCTGTCTTGTCGTTAGCAATAATCACTTGGTCGTCCGCAAACTGTAATGTGAACAAGCAGGTATCCCCTAGGTTTATTCCCATCCCTCTACATTTTCTCTTCCAAAGAGCCAAAGCTTTGGCCACGTAAATTTTAAATAACGTGGGAGATACGCAGCAACCTTGGCGTAACCCCTTGTTGACCGAGAAACTTTGTGATAGTCGTTTACCTACTTTTACTCTTGATATTGAACCATTATATAAATTTTGAAGAGCTCTTATCAAGGTTTGATTAATATTGGACTGCTGTAGTACCTTCCAAAGTTGCTTAACAGGTACCGTGTCATATGCTATATGGAGGTCTATAAACATGAGATGAGTTTCCTGGTTTGTGTTTATTCTTTTCTCTATTAGTTGTTTCAAGCAGAAAACGTTATCGGTGCATGTTCTACCAGCTCTGAACCCGGATTGTTCTTCCTCCTCTTGGCAGCTATATTCAGATTCTATGAGATCTCTGAGAATCCTTCCATAGAGGCGACTCATTGTACTCGTCACTGAAATGCCTCTATAATTAGCGCAATTCAGTTTATCTCCCTTCTTATGTATTGAGGAAATATATGCTACCTTCCATTGATCTGGTACTGGAGCACCATTTATGAACTTGTTCATACACCAAGTCAGGGCCTCGAACAGCTTTCTTGTTCCCTGCTTTAACAATTCTGCTGGTATTCCTTCTGGACCTGTTGCTCTGCCATTTTTCAGTTTATTCACAGCCGTTTCGAGTTTGGTCACGTCGATGTTAATCTCTTCTCCCTCGATCGATATTTCTGACGGTGAATTCGTGCTATATTGACTTCTATTTTCTGTCAGCAGTTGTTTGTAGTGGTCCATCCATTTTTTTGTTGGAATTAATTGTATACCTGCCTGATTTCTTTCATTGGATTTAACTCTCTTGATGAACTTCCATGTCTCTGAACACTTAGATCCTCCCAGGTATGTATTGATCTCCATACATTTCTTATCCCACATTTGTCTTTTTGCTGCTGAAACGGTCCGCCTTGTTAATCTTTTCACTTCCATATAAGATCTTCTATCTTCTTCGGTTTTTGTATTCAGCCACCTTTGGTACATTTGCTTTTTTCTCTTTATTAATTCTTCTATTTCATCGTTCCACCAAAGTTTATTATTTTTCAATCTGTTCTTAATACCAAGGGCTTCCTCTGCTGCTGTTTGAATACTACTTATTATGTTCTGATATACTTCGCCCACAGATTTCTCACTCAGGTCTTCCAGTTTCCGGTCTAGTCTCTGTTGGTACAGTGTCCGTATGCTGTCATGCATGAGGCTTTCAGTGTTATAATTCCTCGTGGTAATTTCTTCCGTCTCATCGGTTATTGGAGTTCTTTTGAAATTTACGTGTTTATAAGGGAATAACATCTTGGCCCTAACGACGTAGTGGTCCGATCCACATGTAACACCTCTGTAAGATCTAACATCATTCACTTTTATTCTGGTGTTCTGTAATGTTATTATATAATCAATAATAGATCTTAGATTTCTAGTATGTTGTACCCAGGTGTAAGTGTGAATGTCTTTATGCTTGAAAAATCCATTTAGTATTTTAAGTTGATGACTCTCGCATATGTCTATTAATCTTTCGCCATTATCGTTAAGTGTTATTTCTCCATATGGACCCACCACTTTGCATTGAACTCTTCGTCCTATTCTACTGTTCAGGTCTCCGAGCAGAATAATTTCCCTTGTTTTTCCTATTTTAGATATTTCATCGTTTATTCTCTCGAAAAGTTCATCTTTAATATTAGAGGGTTCGTCATTGGATACTGCATATACGCCTAAGATTGTCACTGGAGTCTGAAATAAGTGCATATTGACTCGGATGATATTTTCACTTATGGACTCAAAATCTGTTATCTTATGTTTGTGTTTTTTGTGAATCAATAGCGAAACACCCCTTTTGGCTCTTTGATCCTTGGGAACACCACCGAATATGTGTACATAGTTATTCAAAATTTCTGAGCCTATTCCTTTTTTCTTTGTTTCCGTCAAAACAACAATATCCATCCTAAGATTATCACACTCCCGGGAGATTTCCACCACTTTATCTTTCATTCCTTGTACATTCCATGTTCCAATATTCAATGTCCTTTTTCGCAGCTGTTTTCGTTTACCAGTAAATCCATCCAAAATTCCGAGGCCGGTATTAGGCTTTTTAGTATTTGAATTTTTTACAAGTGACAGGGTACTAACCTGACGCCAAAACCCCCAACCTGGAGGACCAGGTAATTTTTCATTCAAGGTTGTCTTCCTTTAGATTGACTGTCTTACTGGACTTTAGAGATCAAATCTTCCCTTTATCTGGTTCATCCGCTGTTCAATAAATATTTATGACCACCGTTGACCATCTCTTCGCCTGTATCCTAGGCAGGAGCCCTAACAGGGTGCTATCATCCGGGCCAGATGAACCCTGGTTTTTTAACGAGGTTGATACTCCTCCCCCAACGCTGTAAAGGGCTAAAATCATGCCGCAATGTGAATTTTCGTGAATATCTCCGTCCCTATCGAACTTACGACAAAAATACATCAGAGCACAAAGAGAGCTGATGAAATTTCCTAGAAAAAAAGTTCTGGGTCGGTTTTTGATATAACCAACGGTTTCGTCACATTCTTGCCTTCAATTTGAACTATGTGATATTCTGGATAATGGAGGTACTCTATTCCCACCACCTTTGAGGATGACTACAGGGCGCGTTTTTCTCAAAGTGGTATCCCCTAATAGGCCTAATCCACGACTTCTTTGTTTTTTGGAAAGGTATTCGAACGCTAGTTATCTTCTCCTTCTATGAATGCATGTATATTTTCTTCGATGCCATTCGTGGAGTCGATCTCAGAGTTTTGGATTCCTGCATCGGCACATTTTATTTTTCTGAGGAATCTTCAAATGCTTCGGCATTCAGGCAGGATTTTTCAATGCAATTGCCACAAACCGGTGAGCAACGAAGTCCCAAACTCCGACGGCCACATATTGGTCCACAACCTTTCGTACAGTTGCAAAATATCATTTTTGAAAGACAATCAGGCGCAGGAAGTTAGGATGTCATTTTTTGTTACAATATATTGTCTTTTAACATCCATGGCCATTCCTCAGGATTCAAATTGTTACCCAGCGATTGTTGTACTTGATACTACACCTGAAACAGATGTTCACAGATGTTGTTGTGCTGCGTCAAGGGATGAAGGTAAAAGATTCAATCTCACCGGTCTGCTTCTGCTCACAGCTCTAATCAAGTAAGAATACCGGTATTTATTGATGTGGCAATGAGGCTCACGAGGAGAAAGAGAAAATAGCAAAAAAGGACAAGCGTTAAATAATTTGTCATGTTTCAACCCTCATTCTCAAAGAAAATATTATAGCACTTGCCGGAGATTATTGGGCAAAATCTGTTGAAAAACGTGTAACGTTTGACACATAGTTGTAGCTGAAGCTAAATATCATCAAATTTGTTTCAACAAATTTAACTTGCCAGTCTCCGAGAAAATGAAGGTTGGTCATCCTGCGTATGAAAAAGTTCTCAACGCAATGGAGGACATTTTTTCTTTCATTGAAAATCATGAAGACTCTCTGTTTAAATTGACTGGATTGAAAGCAGTACAGACAGAATACATACCTGATGACAAGACAATTAAGAGAAAACTTGAAGGGAAGTATGGAGACCGTATTGTTATCACAGGATATCTTGAATCAAGCTTGGTACAATAGGAAAGATTCTGGGCAGAATTATAGGTACTTCTGCAGAAATTTTGCACCAGAACATACGAACTGAAATTTGCGAAACTAGTGTCTATCCACCAAGCGGCACAACATCTGCTCTGTTCAATAAAATAAAGACCGCAGCTTGGAAAATGGTTAAGGAACAGCAGGACTTGAAAAAAGCAGCTGAAATCTTCAACAAAAATAATACTGCACATAACCTTTGAGCGGAATGAAGTTTTTCCTCTCAATCTATGTTGCCCCCACTAAAGAACTCTCCATCAACAACTACCGGTATTCTTGCTTGATTAAAGCTGTTAGCAGAAGCAGACCAGTGAGACTGAATCTTTTACCTCCAACTCTTGACGCAGCAAAATAATATCTGTGAACATGTGTTCACAGTGTACTATCAAGTACAAAAATGCTTGCATTCACCGAACGTAACAGTTGTGGAACTGTTGCGGAATCGTCCGGTGGCACAGATGCTACAAACTCAACACGTTCCGGAGAAGTGGGCATTTTGGGAGCGCTTTCTGTTTATGCTAGGTAGCGGTAGCGGAGCGGTGGCAACATTCTTCGTTCGGTGAATGCAGGCATTGGCTTGGTACCAATTTGAATCCTGAGGAGTGGGGATGGATGTTAAAAGACAATATATTGTAACAAAAAATTACATCTCAACTTCCTGCGCCTGATTGTCTTTCAAAATGATATTTTGCAACTTTGCGAAAGGTTGTGGACCAATGTGTGGCCGTCGGAGTTTGGGACTTCGTTGCTCACCGGTTTGTGGCAATTGCCATGGAAAATTCTGCCAGAATGCCGAACCATTTGAAGATTCCTCAGAAAAATAAAATGTGACCTAAGCAGGAATTCAAAACTTTCGGATTGACTCCACGGATGTCATCGAAGAAAATATACATGCATTCATAGAAGGAGGAGACGAAGGAGAAGAAAATTAGCGTTCGAACACCTTTCCAAAAAACAAAAAAGTCGTGGATTAGGCCTATTAGGGTATACCACTTTGAGAAAAACGCGCCCTATAGTCATCCTCAAAGGTGGTGTGGAATAGAGTACCTCAATTATCGAGACTATCACATACGTTCAAATTGAAGGCAAAATTGTGACGAAACCGTTGGTTATATCAAAAACCGACCCAGAACCTTTTTTATAGGAAATTTTATCAGCTTTCTTTTTGCTCTGATGTATTTTTGTCGTAAGTTCGACTGGGACCGAGATATTCAAGAAAATTCACATTGGGGCAGGATTTTAGCCCTTTACAGCGTTGTCAAATGTTATGCGGTCACTCCCACCTAGGGGACTTTTGGGATATCATTTAGGACATCGAGACCTACCCGAAAAACCTTCATTTGCTTTTGTATGAATTGGTCCGAAGTTTGGGCCTATTTCGACCTAAATGCAGTGGACTATACATGAAATGACTCCAAGGCAACAAAGGTTACAAAGGAAGAAATTGAGAATGAATGCAAAAATTTATAGAAGATATACCTACACAGAGTGTCACACCGTGAGTGCCCATTAGAAGATTATGCAGAAATAATCATTCGATCACTTTAAATTTTGTGTGAACGAGTGTGTAAAGATATAAGAGTCTTCATTCATGATATATTCAAATATCAATGACTGCTTTCACCGAAAATGGTATCAACTTTTTTATTTCTAATTGAACACCCGGTATATTATGACTTTTTCGGATATATCTTTGAATGCCACATGCATTTTATTTACTATGGCCAGTGGCAGGGCCGCCGCCAGACATTTTGCCGCCCCGGCAAAATAAAATTTTGCCGCCCCGGGAAAATTATATTTTGCCAACTTACTGTGATGTATTGAGTTTGGAACTCATAACAAACTCTTTCACAATTTGATCAAGGGGCAAAAAAATTCAAAAACGAAGAAAATACAATTATAAATATGTATTATACAAAAATATATTAAATAAAAAATAACAAAAAAAACATATATATCGGCCATCGCATGTATAAAAGTGAACTAGAACCATCAGACCAGAATGTTCGAACTCAAATAAATTTCTTCCTCCTCTCCTTCATCTCTCAGAAGTCATGAATTGTTTGAGATATATCGAGACTATTGATTATCTCATGTTCAATGGATATAATGGCTAGATCAGATAATCTATTTTGGGCCATTGTTGATCGTAGAAAATTTTTCATTTTCAACTTTGAAAAGCTTCCCTCGCCAAAAGTATCCCAAAAGTATTTTTCATATTTAATAAAATCATTATACGACAGTTTCTACGATACACGATACCGATAAATATAAATGCGTATGTAAAAATTATCAATCAGGCGGTAAGGTATCATAATAATGATAAAATAAATTAATCGATTCAAGTACAAATGCATTTGTATAAGATATGTTAAATAAAAATGCGGAATTCTAAAATGCATTCACAAACAAAATATCGAGAAACAATGAAAACGCTCTCTGCTTTTAGTGTACGAAACTAAATGAACTCATGAACTCATGTTAAAAGAAAAAGCGCCTTGGATTTTGATTATTACTAATTCGTCATTAAAAAAAGGCAACACAGCTTTCGTGTGTAAGGCAAATTCTAGACAATGATATCCGGATCAGAATAAGGTACATGTTATTTTTATTGTTTTCGTTCAGCGATTTGACCTTATGACATTTATTACCTGTTGCCATGTTCTTAAATATAAATCTTAAGTATTCACCAATCATTATTAGAATAATGATTATTATAATAATATTGATATATTCTTTTACTATGACCATTATCCAATAAATTAAGAATACTAATCTGCCTCAAATTTCAGCGAGGCATATTTCCAACTCATTTAAGGGCGCTTTTTCGAATTATTGAAACGACGCTGTATGGCTTTATGAATAATATGCGTATCTGAGGCGATCGATGAAAGACTCAAAAAAAAAATCACCTACATCACTGTTAATAAGCAGAGAGCGCTTTATACTTATTATCGTTTAAATGTGAAATCCGACGTTAAAAAAATACCGAATTATAGAACTCACCTTCAATTTTGTAGGGTAATTCAGTTCGAAAATAACAACTCCGAAGATAGATAAAAGATTTCTATTATGTAGCACTATATAGTTTTGCAAAAATATTGAATATTGTGACGATACACGACACTGAAGACTAACGAGTTGATACCCTCCCGAATATCAAAATTTAGATTTCTGATTGGCAAACTGAAAATAAGAATCATTACTGAATTATCCTAGAAACCCTTCCAAAAACTTTACAGTCCCAGATGCTCATCAAAGGGACCGACCGTCTTGATAATAATCTCGTAAACAAGCGAGTGTAACTAGGATGAGAGGCCGCTGAGGCGTTGGCGAAATTCACAACCTGACAGGGATTTTTTATTTATGAGTAGAATGCTGCATCTTCTATCGTTTTCGTTCTGCCAGTATTACTCTTGTATTGGTTTAATTGCATTTTTATCTGTGTACACGTGTAATATATTCGGTTGACCAGGCAAAAAGTCGCCCCTGAGTTTGGTCGTGTTTTCGCTTTCACTTTCAATAACAGGCGGGTTTTCGATTTCGAAGGAAAAAAAATCTAATATGACGAAACTGATTTTGCCGCCCCTAGAATTTGCCGCCCCGGCAGACTGCCCGGTTTGCCGGCCCTGGCCAGTGGCGTAGCGCAAAATTTGGGGCCCCCCCCCACAAGATTCTGTTCGGGGGCCCTCTCCATATATCTATGTTATGTATGATAAGTTTCCCCTGACGTTTTTCAAAGAGAACTATTAAAGAAAATCTGATAAAAATAATATATAATATTGAATAACAAGAATTTCTGAACAAAATAATATAGATTCTGATATGAAAATGACTAGGAATAAATCAATATTATAAAGAACATGAAAAATCATTTAACAAAAGTTCATTAATCTTTTCAAATTTTTTTGTTCAAACATATTTATCAATTTGTCGATGTCCAAGTTTCTTGTTCTAAGCTGGAGTAGGCTTGAAAGTCTGATAGACGAGTTTGCGACATTGAATTCCTAAGATAATTCTTGATTATTTTAAGCCCAATAAAACGATCATTTGGCGATTTTTAAAGAGAGCCCCGAAAAGCATTGTTTTAGTTTTTTGCGTACAGGCTATAGCCTCTGCGATTTATTTTTATGTTACAATATCATTAGAAAAAGAAAGCGAGTCGGCAAGTTCAATGGAGCCTCATTTAATGTATGATGCGCCACTGTGCTTAATAATTCAATGAGACTCAGGCATTGGCTTATTAAAATATCAAAAACCTTTCGTTGCTTAGAAAATGCATTTTTTTCTTTCTGTGGTTTTCAGTTGCAAGCTCCACTCAAATATTTTCTTTTCCGTTCTGAAATTTTTTTCAAATATCTGAAAAATTATAAGTTATTCAGAGTGTCGTTTCTAATTTGCGCATTCAATAACTCTTCTTATTTTTAATATTGAAATGAATGAATAATGGAAAAATACGAGAGACATTTCTTTACGTATAAATAAGCTACGCAATTAATTCTAGAACTAACTTTCAATGAAATTGTAATCGTGAAACTAAAATCACTAAAAAAGTCAGAATATTGAAAACTTTTGTCTTTGAATGTAAACAAACTCACAACGTGGTTTCGTATTCAAACACTTGTTACACTTGTATCTATCACTACTAGAATCGAAATAAAAAGATTTCATAATATTTTTCTCTTCTTCATAAAAATGTCCTGGTTGGAGAATTGACAATAATTTCTGCAATAGGAGCTCCTATTGCAGAAATTATAGCCGCCTGAAGAACAACAAGTGAAATAAGACGTCGGGCCCCTAATAACACGATCATATGGCGACGTTCGAAGGGCAATGCCGAATAGCTTGGCGCTATATAAAAAACTCTTGAAAATAGGATAGCACAGGGTGTGATTTAGTGATATGTAGAATCGAATTACTGTAAACCTTTTATATTTTTTGAATATAATTCAGGAATATTTCTCTATTTTTCGAGAATAATAACTGTAGCTTCATTGTTTAGGTTTTGTCCGTTATATCATCAGAAAAATATCGCGAATTGACAAAGTCAATAGTTATTGGGGCCCCATTCAAAGCTTTTCCTTCGGCTCGGGGGGTCCCCTTAGTCCCGGGGCCCCCCGCACTGCGGGGTCTGCGGGGCCCTCTGCTGCGCCACTGACTATGGCCATCTAATTTTTTTTTCAAAAAACAGTGAATAACTCGAGAACGGCTCCAGATGACCATAGGAAACAACATAAAATGAATGTGGCATTCGGAGATATGTATATACAAAAAAGTCATAATATATAGGATGTATATATAATAGAAATAAGAAAGTTGATACCATTTCGGGTAAGGCAGAAGTCTTTGATTTTGATATTCAAAAATCTATACTAATATTATAATTGTGAATGTCCGTGTGTTTGTGTGTTTGTTTGTCCTCTATGGACTCAGGAACCCGATGACCGATTTTGATGAAACTTTCACTACAACGTAGAGAATTTATTTTGGGAAGTTTTCATGTCAGGTTCATTCCTACTTTATCACGAAGAAATGAGAAAAAATATCGAGTTTTCATGAAAAAACCCCCGGTTTTTTCAGGCTTCTACGGTCGACGCTAGGTAAACTATAAGAGATAGAGAATCATAGTTCGAGACAATTTTGTAGTGCTCAAAAAGTTTTATAAAAAAGTCCGCGGCGGCAAATGTCTAACTGCTGAGGACAACCCACGGTCCCACGATAACAATTTTCAGTTCAATTCAAAATAATGCTCAGTTTGAAGAGGGCTCCCGCCTGGCATAAAATAAATTAATAGAAAAATAAATGTGATTGTTATCTGCGGCATTTATTTCTGATGAAAAATGCTTTTTACAATATAGTTTTCCTAAAGATACTTTAAAAGTTACCGTAGGTTGAACGACTGCGAATTTGAGCGAGAAATTATTAAATCAACGCGAATTCTCTCGGTAACGTAGTCACGTGCCTGTCTCTCCTTCAGGGATGTTGCGGATGCCGATTTTTTCACATCCGCGGATGCGGATGCGGATTTTCGAAAACTCACATCCGCGGATGCGGATGCAATGTGGATGCGGATGTTTAAGATCTTATTTAAAAATAGTATATGAGTAAAGAATTACAACAAAGATAAAGCAGTAATTTTGCCGTCTTTTCTGCTTCAAGGCAGTTACGCAGAGGTTCGTAAATTAAACTTGCGCTACTGAATAATTGCTCGCTTGGAACACTGCCTGGTGGAGTGGACAAAATTCTTCGTGCTATCGGTGATAATATCGTAAACAATGAAACGTACTACCGGAGAAATATAATGGCATTTACCATAATATTTCCCAATAAACAATAATTCGAGTACACGCACACTCCTCACTATGATCAACTGTATCATAATAGTCACAATATTATTCAAAATCTCACAAAAATTTACTAATCGACAATTAATCCACAAGGCCAAAAAACACGTTATGGTTCATTTACAATAAATAAGTATTGCACCATAACAAACGCATCGGAACTTTTTCACCAATTTCTTCGTTCCCATTGGTCAAATTCTCGTGCCCATTTTTTTCTTATCGCAACTCCCACGTTTTTCAATATGCCATATTCCGAAAGTTAAAATGATTTTTTTTTAAATCTTTATCATCAACAGATGCCCAAAAATCGTCAAACTATGCGAATTTTATAGCCCCTATAAACGTTATGAGCTTGCAACAACCCGGGTTGTTTAGGTAAACAAACGTGGACAATTCTCACTGATCGGGACGAACATCTGGCTCTTTTTCTTGGGGAGATCTCTGTCAGATCAAAAAAAAAAACCGCAACAACCAAAAAATACGCAATTCTGATGAAAATGTTTTCCCCGATTCGCGAATCATAATTCATGTTCAAAGACGCTTGGTCCCTGAACTTTCCTTCAAAATTTCAAATGCTTCTGAAACAACGGGTATCGCGAAAATATAACATTTCAATATCACGGGCGATAAGAAATCTTGGGACTGGGACCACAGGCGGTGGTTAAAAAAGAGATGGATTGGAATTTCGGACTTAACGGAAAAAAAAACAGATGGTATAATAAAATATGTATTTGGAAAGTGTTTCGAAAAGAGAATTACCAGTATGAATATAAACAGAATAGAGGGGTGCGTCGGAAATTCCACCCTCTTGGATGCAGATGTTTCGGTTTCAGAAATAGCTACAGAAAGAAGTAACAGTGAAAAACTAGCATCTTTCTGACACTTTCAAAATTGAAAAAGTATATATTTAGCATTTTCTAAACGAAACACTAACATATTTTGTTGGCCCTGTGATGGCGACCTGCACAACTCACAAATTATATTACATCCGCATCCGCATGAAAATCCGCATCGGTTTTTGCGGATTCGGATGCGGATGCGGAAGTAGAAATCTATGCGGAAGCTCCGCATTTGCGGATGCGGATGCGAATATCCGCAACATCCCTGCTCTCCTTCAAAACCATGGTGGAAGAATACAAAGTGTGTTCTTGCGCAGCTTGTTACACACTATGACGTCAGTGTGGTCACGGATTTGAATTCTCCAGAACGCTATCAATGAATTTTTCTATTGTATTATCAATTTAAAATTTTGGTGGTTTTGATTTTCTTATGTGAAGTACGTATAGAAACCAGAAAAATCAGTATTTTTGACATTTGTGCGAAAAATGACGAACTTATGAATCATATCTTTTGAGTCGTTCGATGGATCTTTAATTTATTTCTGATTAATGTTCTTCATATTATTTCTCAAATACAAGAAATTGGAACTAGACAATTTTCCTCCATTACAAAAATGTCTCTACTCTGGAGGGAAATTGATTAAACTCAGAAAAAAAAACTATTGTGTGCCTTGGCTTGAACAAACCCCAAGGAAAGAACTATTATTTTAGAGCTCGTACAAATATTTCGTACATCTTTCTCGAACGAGATGGAAAAATCTCTACTTGGATTTCATGGAAAGGAAAGAATATTTCAAAAGAGGATATCACAATTTCAAAATTAATCATTTTCACCTCAAATTGTTTATTGAACTAGAGTTCATCAAATGATGAATTCGAAAGATTACATTCGGAGAGCCTTAAAAAATATTTGTAAAAAAAAGATATGTCTGCTGAAATGAATCGAAAAATTCATTTTCAAGTGATGAGTTTATAATCCGATTTTTCTCACAAATTTCAAATAGGTTTTTTTCATATTAGTATAAAAGTATATTTCTATCATATATTCGTCCCAGTATGAGTTGCTGTCAAAAATATTCCATTCGAAAAGCAAAATTTCAAATTAACGGACAGATGATTATACTTAACTGCATACTGCATCAGCTAGTTTTCTGAATTCTCAATAATCATCCCTTTAAGTACCCACAAAACAGATACACGTGATCCTCATTTTCACCTTAAAAACAAGAAAATTTCAAAAAATTCCGGTAAAGAGGTATGAACTATCATTTTCAAGAAACAGAGGTAGACCATTTCAAATAATTTGTCCAGAGTGACGTCATGCGCCAACATGAACGAAAATAAAATTCGTTACGAACACACCTTGTATTCTTCCACCATGCTCCGAAACGAGGTTATGAATGTGGGTTCGCAGGCCCTATCAGTGCCGTTTTATATTGAAATATTACGCGAGCGCAAGCCGCGGGTTTGAGCTAGTATATCATAAATGAATGTCAAGTGATGGAAATATTATTTTTCTCCATAAACTTCTAATGGACACTCTCGGTGGGACACCCTTTATATTTCAATATCATCGCGCCTATTTGATGTATAACTTAGATAAAGAAAGGTAAAAAAATTGCCACTAAAAATACCATTTGCAATGGTTGAGGTGTTCCGGGGGGTGGAGGTAATTGCCCCCTCTATCGGCTGAAAAATCTCCATTGATTCATCCTAGGGATTCTATTCACCAACCAGTGGCGTAGCGCAAAATTTGGGGGCCCCCCCGCAAGATGCTAGTAGGGGGGCCACTCCCCTAGAGATATGTTAAGTATGATAAGTTTCCTCTGATGTTTTTCAAAGAGAAATATTGAAGAAAATGTGATAAAAATAAAATTTCATAAAGACCTTGAAAAATCATTTAACAAAAATTCATTAATTGGTAATTATAAAGTTTACTGCCCACTTGTATTTTCTTTGGATTTTTTTAATTTTTGTTTGTGATCTTGAGGCAGGGAAAATGAACCTTTTTTTTTTGTGGCCTGGAGAGGAAGGAAAAAAGCTCTTTAGTAGCCAGACTAGAATAAGCCTGGCTGCTATTAGGCCACCATTTCGACGCCATATACACAGGACCCCGGACACGTGAGCCTCCCGCATTGGGGGGGAAACCTGCGGTAGCATGACGCCCCCCTATAATCACGGATGGATCACAGGAAGACATCACCCCGGGGCAGGTACCCCACCCACGTTCGACCCGCTCATCCAGTATCACTAGCGTATGATAGGGAGATAGCGGCCCCAGCCTAGCTGCTATTGGCACCGGCCAGATCTTTATGGTGCCAGCAAGTGTTGGACTCAAACCAACTAAAAAAACCTCCCTCAGTCGCTCGTCTGGAACCCCAAGGACACCGATTCCATCTAGGCAACTTCTTGCGGCCGCCGGATGCGCCTCCTCGGTATTCTACGGCAGCTGCAGTGCTAGAAGACTCGCTCCTGCCCTGTGGAGTGTTTGGGATATGGGCGTGGAGCTTGTCGACTAGTTAGGGTGGTCAACATAGTGTATAGTTTTCGTAGTAGGAGAGGTCTATATGCTATTTGACTCCACGTTCCGTATTTCCCCTTCTCTGGTTACGAAACTCGAGAACTTGGGTAGATCCTCATGGAGGTGGTCTTGGACTTCCTTTCACTTTCAGATGAGCTTCGTAGGATGGAAGAAATTTTCCCTGGCTTAGTCGAGAATAGATTTGCAAGAGGCCGGTGTTAACGGCTGCCAATAGTACTCTTTGGGTCGTCCCATCCGAAGATTCAAGGTTTCCAGTAGAGCCCTAGCAGCCTGCATGGGGTATCAACTTGGGTACCCTTGCATGTGGTGCTCATGGTGTACTTGGGGTCTACCCCAAGTCTAAGGACTCGAGGGGCCAATAGGACCATAGGAGACCACGCCGTTCCCTCACATCTCATCACTCGAAGCCTTTTGCTTTCTGGCTCGGTCTCCGGCAACTCTCCAGCACCCTCCTAACTTGAGGTTGCTTAGACCAGAGCCTTGATGTTTTGGAGATTGGGAAAGGGAATGTTGAGGTTATAGTTTGGTCGAGAGTAGTTTTCTGAGGGATCGGGTGCCAGCATGGGTACCCTTGCATGTGGCGTTCACGGTACACTTTGGGTCTACCCCGAGTGTAGAGTCTCGGGGGCCAATAGGACCGTGATTGACCACGCCGTTCCCTCACTTTCATTACTGAACTCTGTTTGTTCGCAGTCTTTAGGCGAGCGTAGGCTCGGAGGAAGACTTGGTGCCCATGATACGGCAAGATATGGGAAGAGCGTGTTTTGCCTCAGAGGCTCGTTTTGGAATCAGACTATGTTCAGAGACAATTCAGCAATTGTGTGTATGAGGGGTGGATCTGGCTCTTCGCTCTTTCACTATAAATAATAGGCTGGTAGAAGTATATGAATTGGTGGATGATTTACCGGGCGAGTTCGTTTCTGGAGAAATAGTGAGCCGGGGGATTCTTGGGTGGGAGTCTGTGGTTAGGCTCCAGAGGTGCTCGAGAGGTGTGGCTGGGGCTACTTTAGCCATTCGGCAAGTTGCCTAGGCATAAGTTGGAAGCCTACTGCAAGTAGGAAATGAGGTCTACCCAAATAGGGATGGTAGACGATGTTGGTTGGGTCCATGTTGGTAGGAAGTTTGGACACCGAAGATTGCGGAGATCGAGATATATAGATAGATATTTTATTGTCTGTTGCAATTATTACCTTTTTTTGCAATTTTTGGAATTTTTAGAGAGACAAGTATGAAGATGTGATAGGAGTCACACTTCAGGTTTTTCTACGTAGAGATAGGGGGTTGAGGAATGGCTTGCTTAGGAAGCTTGGACACCGAAGATAGTGGAGATCGAGATATTATAGATGGATATTTTATTGTCTGATGAAATTTTTACTTTTTTCGGCAATTTTGGAATTTTTGGAGTGACAAGTATGAAAACGAGATGGGAATCAAACTTTAGATTTCTCTACGTAGAGATAGGGGGATTGAGATACAGCTTTTTTTTTTTTTTCAATCATATTTGCCATTTTCTTCTCTTTCTTTTTCTTCTTGTGCTTTTTCTTTCATAACAGTTATTATCCAGTCTGTTATCTTATTCCAATTTTCTTCGCTCTCTAGCATTTTTCTACTATATTATCTTTTGTATAGCGGAAATTTGGGTCGTTTGCGGTTTCTTCTGTTAGTTTATTCCTTGTTTCCTCCCATTTCTTGTGGTCCGGTTTGTCTAGCCCAGGGATGGGCAACCTTTTTTCGCAGAGGGCCAAATAGAACAATTTTTCATAGACCACGGGCCGAAAAGATATTTCCAACATAAAAAAATTTAATTCATAACTCATCAGTCACTAGTTTTCAACTTATGAGACACATGGGGATGCGTTTTCTCCATAAGAGCATTGTTATTTGGTAGGACTACTGATATTGTTGCTCACGAAGGTAATGTATTTTCCAAATTCGAATCCATAATTCTTGATCATTGATCGATTCTTGGAATCTGTGAATAAAAGTTTTTCAAAGGTAACTCACGACACAGATTTTTCAGAACACTGTGCGCCAAAAATAGATGCATAGAAAAATCCATAATTCCGATCAAATTTATACGGCAATCTGTCATTGGGTTAATGAATAATAAATCAATACTTGTAGAAATTTTCAGTTTGCACTTTTCAATTCCGAATGAGTTTTGTGCAACGTTATTCGTTCGAAAAGTGAATAGTGCGAAGTGAAAACTTTTCACTTTTGAAATGTTCAATTCTGAATGCTTTTCGTACAATGTAATTAATTCAGAAAGTGAAAAGTTGCGAAGTAGTTTGGTGCAATAGGCCTCTGGATAAAAAAAAAGGGCCTGTGAAATGAAGCTTGATCAATTCGACCTGAAGTGACATCTCCATTTATACTTAGAAAGGGACATGAATATTTGGAATTGAAGTTAATTCGGCAATCTGTCATTCTAATCTACCTAATCAAACAGTATCGAGTTAATGAATAATAAATCTATACTTGCAGAAATTTTCAATTTTACCTAGATTATATTTGAAAAATTGGAATGAATATTTGAAATTGAAAGCTTAAAAAACACTAATGATTTCTTCGAAAATATCTTCGCCCCTCGTATAGTGTCTTTCATTGGCATTGAGCAAGCAATTCTTCTGTTAGTTTGAAATTTTGATCGACTGCTTGAATAAAGATTGCTAACGGATATCAATGATATCAGTGCTTTCATCCAATGCTATGGAAAAAGCAATAGATGTTTCCATCACAATTCGAAGAGCAACTTTTATATTATCAGCCATTGCGCATGCAGCGAATGAAAATTAGGAAATTTGTTGATGTGGTATCCTTGTAGAGCAAATTTGGGGTTTGCATTGTGTGGGAAAAAATTTATTGGCGGGCCAAGAGATACCCATACGCGGGCCGCATGTGGCCCGCGGGCCGTAGGTTGCCCATGCCTGGTCTAGCCCATCGCAGTTCCAGCATTTGGCGCGATTTGTCTTGTCTATCTTCTTTCTATAGGTTCCGAAACAGCCATTGCCGCTTAGGAATTGTACCGTCTCGTATTGTAGGCTGCCGTGTTTACGGTCCATCTATTTGAGGGGGTCTTTTATCAGTGTCTTCGTCCATCCTGCTCCTCTATGCGGGGGTACCTCTTCCATCCATTTTCTTCTAGTCATTTCTCTTGCTTCTTTCTTGTTAATCTTGTATCGGTATATTTCCCTTCTCTCTTCTGCTAGTAGGTCTGGTAACATTCCCGCAATGATTAGGGCTGCTATTCCTGATACGTTCTTGTAGGCCCTTATCGAGCTTATTACTACTCCCCTTTGAACTTTCCTGAGTTTTTCCCTGGCTGTAGTAAATTTTTTCAGGCTTTTTGCCCATATTTCTGCGCCGTACAGTAGTTTCGACATTGCTGCTGAGGTGAACACTTTTCTTTTCCTAGTTGTCGGACCGTCTACTCTAGGCATTAGCATCCTTAGGCTGTTTTTCGTTGCCCTTGTCCTTTCTACTGCGTAGTCGATGTGTCTCATGAAGCTCAGGTGTTTGTCCAGTATTATTCCCAGGTATTTCATCTGGTCTTTCACCTCTATTTCCACTCCTTCTATCTTCACCTTTTTTTTCTCTAGTGGTCTTTTTCCTATAGCTGCTAACACCTCTGTCTTGTGTGGTGCTAATTGTAGACCTTTGGTTCTCAGCCATTCTGCTATTTTTTCAGCAGTGGATTTTGTTTTTTCCCATGTCTCCTCTTCTGTTTTGCCAGTTGTTATCATTAGGAGGTCGTCTGCATAGGCTACCATTTTTATGCTTCTATCTTCTTCTGTGAGTTTCAGGACGCCGTTATATAGGATATTCCAGAGAGTTGGGCCTAGGATAGATCCTTGTGGTACTCCACACGTTAGTTTTTTCTTCTTGTGCTCTGTCTTCAGTGTCCTGTTCTGAAAGTGATCTTTAATTACGTTCCTCATGTGTTCTGATATTCCGATATTTTTCAGCTCTTCTAATATTTCTTTCCACCCTGCCGAAATGAAGGCATTCTTGATGTCGAATGCTGTTATTAGGGTAAATAGTCGGAGGGAAAATGAACCTAACCTAACCTAACTTAACCTGACCTGAATGCGGATCGATGTTTTATTTTTTTATGAATTTTTTTTTTTAATTTAAAAAAAATGAAAATGAACCTAACCTAACCTAACTTAACCTGACCTGAATGCGGATCGATGTTTTATTTTTTTATGAATTTTTTTTTTAATTTAAAAAAAATTTTTTTTTTCAACTTTTGGTAGGGAAAATGAACCTTACCTAACCTAACATAACCTAACCTTGTTAAACAAAACTATATTGACTATATATAAGACTATATCAGAGCCGTATCCGAGGTAAATGGAGTATATTTATGAGTTTCATTTATTTTTTTTCTCGAAAATTACTGCCTCCCCAGAGCTGTAATTGAGAATGTAGTATCAGGAAGTCCTATAGATTCACTCTGCAAAATATTTTAAAAATCGGTGACAGTTGTCATTAAACTTTATAATAACCCATTAATTTTTTATCGTTTTTTTTTGTACAAACATATCTTTCAACTTGTCGATGTCCAAGCTTCCTGTTCGAAACTGGAGTAGGCTTAAAAGTCTGATAGACGTGTTTGCGACATTGAATTCCTAAGATAATTCTCGATTATCTTAAGCCCAATAAAACGATCATTTGGTGATTGTTTAAGAGAGCCCCGAAAAGCATTGTTTTAGTTTTGTTCATTATATCATCAGAAAAAGATAGCGAATCGGCAAGTTTAATAGTATGAAATTATTGGGGCCACATTTGAAGCCTGATGCGCCACTGTGCTGAATAATTGAATGTGAATCAGGCATTGACTTATTAAATATTAAAAAACCTTTCGTTGCTTAGAAAATGCATTTTTTTTCTCTCTGTAGTTTTCTTTAGCAAGCTCAACTCAAATATTTTCTTTTCCGCTCTGATATTTTTTTCTAATATAATTGAAAAATGCCGTTTTTAATTTGCACATTCAATAACTCTTCTTTTTTTCAATATTGAAATGAATGAATAATGAAAAAATGCTAGAGGCATTTCTTAACGCATATATAAGCTACGCAATTAATTCTAGAAATCACTTTCAATGAAATTGTAATCCTGAAACTAGAAGCACTAAAAATGTAAGAATGTTGAAAACTTTGTCTTTGAATGTAAACAAACTCAGATTTCATAATATTTTCCCTTCTTCATAAAAATAACCTGATAGGAGAATTGACAATAATTTCTGCAATAACAGATAAGCCGCAAGCCGCCTGAAGAACAACACGTCAAATAAGCCGCCGAGCCCCCAATAAAACGATCATGTGGCGACGTTCAGAGAGAAATGCCGGAAAGCTTGACGCTATATAAAAAACTCTTGAATTGTGTAATTTAGTAATAAGTCAAATGTGTAAACCTTTTATGTTTTTTTAATATAATTCAGGAATATTTCTCTATTTTCAGAGAATAATACCTGTACCTTCATTGTTTAGGTTTTGTTCGTTATATCATCACAAAAATATCGCGAATTGACAAGTTTTATAGTTGTTACTGGGGCCACATTGAAAGCTTTCATTTTGGTTAGGGGGGCCCCCTTAGTGCCGGCCCCCCCGCACTGCGGGGTCTCCGGGGCCCTCTGCTACGCCACTGTCACCAACTATGTATTACTTTTGCACTTTAGAGGTCTATGATCGTGGGAAACAATCGTGCTTAATTACCTATAGCAACTTAGCTTTACGCAGGTCTTGTAAATTCATTGTTTTCTTGTTTTCCTGATTGTAGAAAATGATGGATGATGTTCATATTTTATTTCATTATTGCATTAGGTGATTCGTATTATGTTGACGAAATGGAAGTTGCGGGAATGCATTCATTTAACGCCAACTTTATTTCGTCGCCCAACCAAAAGAAAGCCAATTTTTATGAATTCATCGATCGTATTCCCTGAGAACGAAACCAATCGTTGAATTCTTCTAACCACCGAATGTCAAACATCTCTTGGCAATGTTTTAAGTTTCCTCTGTCGCTTCAGAATGAAGTTGTTAAAAAATGGTAGATTACTCGTAAATGTCATGGCAGGAACTAACTTGAGATAAAATAAATAATAATAAAAAGCTCTTAAGTGAATGTCAAAATAACACTGCTTTTAAACCTGCTTCTTAAACGCCCTTTAAATCCCAGGGCTATTGGCAATTGGATTTCTGTATTTCCCCTAGTTTCTTCCATCTTCTGCTGAATTCGTATAAGTGAGTCACTGCATTTTCAACGATGTTTTTTTATATCGGACATGCTATTTTGATGAAATTGAAAAAGTTTTTCTAACTAATGAGAAGAAATTGATGACACTTTAGAAGATGAAATCAAAGAATACATCGAACATGAAATATATCGGATTCAACAATAAAATGCAATTTTTTCGATCAGATCCGCAATACTTGAATTTTTTCTCACGTGGAATATCTAACACAAATAATTAAGTACCTATACAGGGCGAGTCTTTGACTTGTACATATATTTTAACAATAGATTTTTGAGGTAAAAGGAAATAATTTTTTCATATCCATTTTTCCGATTCAGCCAAGATAAAAAGAGAGCAATTTAAACTTGCATTTTCAGCTGTGGCACCCCTGGAAACATGCCACTAAAGTTTTTAAGAGTATTAAATCTACTTCCTGAATGTTCGAAAAAATATAGCAGAAATGTCATCTTTCGAACAGACTTTTTTTAATGATTACTCGAAAAACGCATATTTTATGAGAAATAAATAGAATACTTTTTTTTCAAAAATGGCTAAAGATTCATTGAAAATTTCCTCTCAAATTTAAAAGATAATAAAAAAACTTGCGAAAAATCTGGTTCGTAGAACAAATCGTAAAAAAACGTAGTAGATTATTTACTTCGAAAAAATACTATAAACCCATAATGCCGCATCGCGCTGCTTCAAAACAGAGAGATGTTGTTCAGAGAAGTATCAATATAATAAATTAATGTAATTGTATAAAAACCATTAAGAAACTTATCACCAAATGGGTTAAAGATAAAGGGTTTTAATTTTGATTTCGACATGCTTGCCTATAATATTCCTCTTCGATAGTACTTCCTCACCTTTATATTTTCCTTTGAGTATTATGCAACGTGCAACTATCTGTTCTGGTCGAATTCTTTCTACTAACCAGATGAGAATGTGTGCATGTGGCAGGCCTCGTTTTTGCCATTCAATTGAATACATCCAGCATCGAGTATCCCGGAGACATGATGTTTTGTAATAAAATTCATCAGTGACTTCACTTTTTGTTTGAATACTAGTGCAATGATGTCATGTAGATCAACTGATGTTTGTTCAGGAAGAAGCAGTTGAGTGATTTCTTCCCATTTTGGATTGCAGGTAAATGTTATGAATAAATCAGGAGGACCATAATTTCGAACGTATATGTCATTGCATTTTGTGCATATTCATGCATATGGCGCAGGCTGTCAATATACGTTGCTGGTAAAATTGTCAACGTGGTTTACATTGATTCAGTCTGATATAAGTGAGGCGCTGTGTTTCAATTTTACAATACATGTCCACAAAATACTGCTGCAACAATCGAAGAAATCTCAGCAAATAGTTATCAGCATTTTGACAAACCATTAAACGAAATGAAAAATAATTCATCGAGCTAACTTTCTTGGTGGTTTCTTGGCCTAAAATCAAATAATTCAAATTTGTATTAAGAAGACATTTTAAATTTTAATATAGGTAGCCATCATTCAATGGATTTATCCCTCATCAACCTCTCCAAAACTACAAAAGTAGAGCATCCTATGAACAGTGTTTCATATATTCGTTACAATTCTCCAGTATTGCGACACGTAAGAACAATATCAAGCTTTTCCAAGTTTTCACCAACAATCACAATTGCCACTTCGTCTATTGTAGGGGCGTTGAATTGGCGTTCATGTGCTCCAACAGGTCGATTATTTGCTCTAATCACAACCTTGAGATCGTCACTTGGGAGTTTTAAATAATGGAACCAATGCATGATGTTCATGAATTAGTTGTTGCAGATCTTGAAGAATTATTCTTCTCACATCTGCATTAATTGATTGAAGTTGATCGTCCATATTGCCTATGAAGACTATGAAGTACCTAAATTTGGAGGAATTTATATTGTGTATCTTCAAGTGGTTGTAATGATCCAATTCTATGGTGAATCTGGCCTTGGATCTAAATAGCAGAAAGGGAAGACATAATAAGTGTTTTTAAATCATTAATGTTTATATCATATTCTTACCTTGAATGTTGGATTGAATCCACGTTCTTGAATTGTATCTGCTCCAAATGAAATCATTTGGAAACACCCATTGTATTTTTGTCTGTTTGATAGAAAATGTCTTGATTCGGATGTTTTTCCACGGACCAGAGAATGCAATTGTTCATTTGGAAGAGGCAATCAACAATGGCAATTTCATTCCACCTTGCCATTTCATTTTGACAGCACAAAGCACAATCAAGACGTTTAGGCAACTCAAAATACACAGTTGACAGTAATTGTAGACATTGATGACAAATGAGGGTTTGTTCAAAACATTTCGTCATAAAACTATCCGTAGTATTCAGATCAATGATAGGTGTGAAAACACATGGACTCAGATGCGTTAATATTATTATTAAATGTAGTTCACCGAATTAATATCAAATATAATACTTTCACGAAAACGCTATCAACAAAAGCGAAATCTCTTGGCGTTATTCGCAAGAAGAAAAATTATTTCCTACTTTTTTTTTAAACAAATTTTTCATAGTTTTAATGTATTTAAGGCTAACCCCACCGTAGAAGAATCCAACAAAAAAACTTTCATAACAAACAGTTCATTCAATCTTGAGTTATAAATGGTGTAACCAACAATATGGCCGACTGAGTTTTATATATTAAGATTAGGCGAAAACAATGAGCAGATAAAGAGTCTCCTGATTTGATGTTAATGTACTTCAGAAGGTTCGACAGATCAAAACATTAGTAACACAGTGAGAATTAGAATTAGAATTCATGCTTCGATTTGAATAATCATTATTTCCACTAGGTTATTTTAACTTCAAAGACTTGATTAGTGAAGTGCAACTCTTGTTTACATTTTCATTCCATATTTTATTGCATCCTGACTGATAATATACGAACTGGATGCATCAGATGTCTCACTTTTCCACTATTAGGTGAGTTCATGACAACCTACAACGTCACTAGCTATTTTGATTTGTTTTTTGGTACCATTGTGGAACCCAGCCGAAAAGTTGGTTAGATGAATAAAAGGACACCAGTCTTCCTGTTCATTATCTCTTGTTTAGATTTATATAAAATAAGCGATAATATGAACATGTGTACGAATAAAAACAATAAAAGACATTCACAAAATCGGAAACGTCGAGAAAAAAAAACATATGAAAAATACCTTCAAACATGAAAAGACAGTAAACGAATCGATATACATGACAATGCATAATTCGATTTATTCCCAACTTCTTCTTTCATTCTCAGACATATGCAAAACTGGGTAATGGCGTTCAGGAGGTAATACCGGTCAGTTCAAAATTTTCTTCATTTTGTGTTGCTACGTCCTCAAACTTACAAAGCGTGTTGCTACATAGTGTCCCACGCAAACGCAGAAACCACTTTTTCATTCTCGTCCAAGATTTAGATTGAAGGCATATCAACTGTTTTCGTTCCTATTCCAAGTAAATTTTTGTGGTCAAACAATAAGAGGTGCGGGTCTATTATTGCATATTTGTTACATTATTTTCTATAATTATTGTAGAATAACTATCTAGTAACCCATGCGTTGATTGATTTTGGACTTATCTACATAAGTTTGTTACCTAGAATTTTTTTACGAAAATGTTTCAAGACGGTTAATGCCGGTCACGGTGACCGGTATTATCCACAAGTAAGATGACTACCTACATTGCTTTTTTTCATTTATTATTATTATTATTATAATGAACAGGGGTCGTTGTGGCTTCGTTCAGCCTTTCGGGAACTTCGACCGCAAGGATCTTTTGTTCTTTACCCAACTCGTTCATTTAAATCCCAAGGAGGCCATCAATGGTGTTGATGAACCCAGCGACCTCCTTAGGAGCCTTGGCGGTTATTTCATGTGGATTCAGAACCGACTTCCCCATGTGAATGGTTCTTAGTTCCGCCAGTTCTGGACACTTGCATACCATGTGTTCAGCCGTTTCCTTCTCTGATCCACATAGCCTGCAGGTTTCATCTGCTGACTTTCCCATGTGATACAAATGATATTTATATCGACAGTGTCCCGTCAGCAGACCCACCATTACTCGAAGCTCAGCTCGTGGCAGCTTTATGAGCTTCCTGGTGTAGGTCGACGAGAATTCCACAAATCTCTTGGCTTGCGCAAGTCTGGGAGTATTTCTCCAAAGCCATTTATGGTTTCACGTCGTTTGAAATCAAACAGTCCTTTCGAAATGGAAAATTAGAGAAACAAAACAAAACAGAAAATTATTGAGGTGAAAAAGCTGAAAAGAAGATGTTTCAAGAAAAAAACAAAAATGATGATAGTACTTCGGACTCAGAAATTGAAACAGAAGACCTGCGTGAAGATTATGAGCAGAACAACGAGCTTTGGTATAGAATGTGTTTATAAATCTTATATAAACAAGGGTATAGATGTGTTACCCTCACAGTTAAAAGTTCTAATAAACTGAGAGTAGCACAGAGGGCAATGGAACGTGCTATGCTCAACATATCATTGAGAGACAAAATCAGGAACAAGGAAATCAGAGAGAGAACCGAGGTCAGGGATATCATGGAGGAAATAGCGGTCAAAAAGTGGAGATGGGCTGGTCACATAGTCACATAGCCAGACAGGACAGCAGCAGATGGCCACTAAGAACACTACAGTGGAGACCTCGAGAGACCACAGAGAAGATGGGTCGACGCATAGAGATAGTATAGTTATACTATAGATAGTATAGTTATACTATCTCTATGGGTCGACGACATTCGAGAGATAGACGAATGTGGAAGAGTATGGAAGAGGCTTTCATTCAGGAGTGGATGGCAAACAGCTGAAAAAGAAGAAGAAGGAAGAAGATAGATGTGTACTGAGTGGTATTTGGGCTCATTCCGAGTGCTCAGGATACGACTCTGCTGAAGGATATTTCTGCGACTAATGCCTTAAGAAAGCGTGACCGGCATTATCCACCATGAAGTTGAATACGGTCGAATATATATTTTTTTCAATTATTGATTATACCAAATTTCTTCAACTAATTGATCCCAATTAATGTGATTTTGTAAGAATAAAGCTTAAGTTAAATATGCGAAGAAATTAATATAGAAATATTCATTATCATCTGATCTGTGGATATTCATTCTTAAGTGAACGGTAATACCCATTCTTACCCTAAGTCCTAAGATCAAGAAGATCAGGACTTTAAGACCGCTCAAAATGACATTGCATTGCAAGACACTTTGGGGCTCAATGGTCGTGGTCTATTAGGAATTGTTTCATCTTACGTTTTGCCTACATCTTCGGTAGGAATCTTCAGAAGATTCTTGGTGTAAGCTTAAAATCGCTTTATCTCGACTCTTAAGTCGAATCCTCTTAAGATGTACCGCAGATGTAGGCAAAACGTTGGGAGGACTCTTGTAGGTTACCTGCAGTTTGGAGACGAATTTAATTTGTGCCAAAGTAATATGCGCTTCTTTCAATAGATTATTTCCTTCTGGATGTTGGCATTTGGTGATGTCACATATAATGTTGGATATTTGATCAATTAAACATGACATATTAGATGGAAACTGAGTTTGATTTGGAAAATAAAACATATTTCGTGTTTCCTTGGGAACAGCGTAATATAATACCTAATAGAATGAATGTTATAAGTGCTAGTAAAAAACCAAATGTTCACGAGTAATACTATATTATATTTTCCCTCTCATCAGAAAAAATCCTGATTAAAAAACAGACTGTAATTATTGAAATTGCCGCATGAAGGAGGCCTTAAAAGAAACCGCTGCTCATCAGGTGAAGTCTAATAAAAGAGAATGCCGAAACGCATGAGCCATAGGAAGCTCTCGGTGACGATGGGTTTTATGATTTTTGTTCCCCTAAAAAGTTATGATAAGAGGTATTGCATTCTGTGAATACAACACTACCCTTTTTTTGCTCTTTGGATTAGGAAAGTATTATTGAGGGTTTTCTTGAAAACTTAATTTGGGGTTTCTCTCCCAGTCTCTGAAACAGGAAACAATTAGAAAAAATTTTTGAATAATATAAGAAAGGCCCCTGCGTAAAAATTTGAGCACTAATTTGTCAGGGGCCAAAACATTACGAGTGCTCAAATTTTTACGCAGTACCTTTCTTATATTATTCAAAAATTTTTTCTGAAAAATCGAATGAATTCAGGGTCCTTAAAAAAATATTACTTGACAAACCTCATAAAATTAATTCAAATTTAAGTTCCATTGAGAAAAAGGTTGTCAATTTACTGAAAAATGATAATAATATCAAAATTCTACCAGCAGATAAAGGCAATGCCACTGTCCACATGGATTCAAATGAATATAAAAACAAACTTCTGGATATTATTATACCGAGAAATATACCAAAATCAATGAAGATCCAACTGTTATAACAGAAAATAAAGTTAAGAAAATTATATCGAAACATTCCCAAAATATCACATATGCTCAAACTTTAATACACCATCTTATAGCAAACCTCCACATTTATATGGATAACCGAAAATTCATAAACCTTTCATTCCATTAAGACCAATAGTAAGTTCCATTGGATCTCCTTGTCAAAATTTGGCAAAATTTCTGTTACAATTTTTGAAACCACTAACCGAAAAATCAGACAGTTTTTTGAAGAACACCCAACACTTTCTTGAAAAATTGAGAAATTCCAATCTGAATTCGACTGATATCCTAGTGAGTTTTGATGTAGTAAATCTTTTTCCTAATGTTCCGGTCGATAAAACACTTGAAATAGTAAAAACAAAATTAATGGATGATAATACTTTTCATGAAACTTCGAAATTAACTGTAGATAATATAATGAAAATGTTAGATATTTGTCTGAATTCGACATATTTTCAATTAGATGATGATTTTTATAAACAAAAATTTAGTTTGGCTATGGGTTCTCCTTTATCAATAATGAGCAACATTTATTTTCATGGAATTTTTTGAAGAAAACCATATTGAAAAATATTCATTGACACCTTTCTTATATTATTCAAAAAATTTTTTTAATTGTTTCCTGTTTCAGAGACTGGGAGAGAAAAACCAAATTAAGTTTTCAAGAAAATGCAAAGACCTCCCAGACAATATTTCAATAGATAATATTGAGGGTGTGGTGCTTGAAAACGATAAGGGAACCAAAATCTCAGGGGGACCATGTCTAGAAGTACCAGAACCATCCAAAATCAAGCAATTTGGGATACCCTGTACAGTTGACGAGATACGCAAGAATAAACATGTATAGTCCTAATATGTACTAAAATGTTGTTGGGGATGCCCCGAAACGAACGTCTGAGAAGTAAGTTGAGCGTTTTTATGGAAAAACCCTGATCTAACCGCCTGGCACGGATAATCCGCGCACGGTTGATCAATATAAAATGTCGCACGGAAAATCCGCCGCCCGGATAAACCGGATAATCGGGGTTCTACTGTATAGAAAATACATTCAAGTTAAGACAAACAAGGAACAAATAATGCATGTATGTATAATGACCAATGAACTATTAACACCGTATGAATAGACAAACATTTTCAGCATAATGGATCGGCGAAGTACTCTTCCACCCTCTAGTATTAGGCTTTCTGAACCATCTCATTCTTGAGTAAATTTCGTAATCTCCAGTTGGTCATAGATTTGTACTCCTATCGTGTATATTTTAAGTGCTAGGTGAGGTTGACACTTAATTGTGTGACTGTAAGCCCATAGGCTTACATCATCCTGTACCATAGTACGGGATGATGAATCTGTTCGCATCTCTGGTATCATAGGAATGATTAAAGTTTTTCTTTACTAAGTCCACCCTGAGTCTGTGCACAAAAATAACGCAAGGAAGAATGTAGTGGGAGGTCAGAGTAAGCTTCCTATTCTCTGAGCATCACCATGACTTGATTCTAATTACGAAAATGATATCGTACGAGAGAACTGATTAGAAAATTCCAAAGTGAGACGTGTCAGCAGCCTGTTGTCCAGTTTTATGTTTAATCTTCCTGAGAACGAAAATTGCACCCGATAGCCTAGTGCCCAGTTCACTTATCTGGTAGGAGAACTTCTGATCTAATATCATCTGAATTCCTAGGAATTCAAGGTGGGCTGTTTCAGGATTGACTGAGTTTTATCAAGATTCATCAGCATTTCATTTGCGTTGCATCATTGATGAGCTTTGCTCGGTGTTCTCTTGGTGTTTCTCTCGAGTTCTTCTCTATCTGGTGCTGCCTCTGATGCTTGTATCGTTCACAAACAATAGGTACCTTTACATTAACGATCTTTCCTGCGCGACTGGAACGTCCCGTGACAATCGCGCGCGAATGCATGATAGTGTAAGGGAAACCTTTCGCTCGGGATTAGACGCGTGAAAATCGCACACTCTTTCGCTAGCGATTACCCGCGCCATTATTTCATCTCGATAAGCGCGATTGGCATGTGACGTTCCAGTCACGCAGGAAAGATCGTTAGTCTACATGTAGTTGATACAGTTTACACGCGCCACTCCTGGGGACCTATTCTCGAAATCATTCGCAACTCCACGCATACGCATTTTTACAAATGGCGATTTGCGTTTCAAAAACGGCATTCTTGACAACTTCGGAAGGTTTATGGCATAGATTTACATATCAGCACTACTGCAAGCTCAAATTTCGAGCTATGCGGAAAATATAGCTAAATATCGGTGAAATCCAACACCTTACTTTGAATTTCAATGTCAATGATATCATTTGAACTGTCAAATATTTGCGAGTCTCAAAACCACTCGCAGTGAAATACGAACGGTCCTAAGCACAGAACATAAAAATGTACGTCGTATGTCATGTGGACGGTCAAAAATAAAGATTCGTCTGTCATTCTCAAAGGTAATAGATGCGAACGATCGCATAAATTGCGAATGGTCAAAAATAGGTCCCCAGACCGCGCGAAAGCGCGAGTGATTTCGCGCGCGATGAATCGCGCGTGAAAGATCGTTAATACCAAGCTTGTCAGAATGACAATTCTCGGAATATGTCGTAGTTTTTGGTCCTGAAAAATATTCTGTTTTCTTGTGTTATAACATGTTTGGTTTATCTATGGGAGATGATTGCCTTTCATTGGAGTCCCGTAGCGGTCTTCAAACATCTGAAGTTCCGAAAAATCATCACCTGGAAGGTCGTATCCTTCACGACCAGAGAGCAAAAATTTGTGGATTTTGAATTTGAATATCGAAGGAATTTCGAAAGACAAATGTGATTACGTCTCCAAATTAGCTGATGAACATGGTATCGAAGTGATTCTTCTGTAAGAAACCCACACGGCAACAGAAAAAAATCCTCGTGAAAGAGGACAGTTGAAAGGTTATGTATTAATTGATTTTTTACAAGTTTAGCTAGTTATGTTAAAAAATTATCAGTTCGTAATTTTCAACAGATTCGAAAAGGGCAAATTGATGGAGTTTTTTTCAGTTCTTTCAAATTTTGTGACATTTCTGTCAACAATATTTAAAACCTCCGAACATTATTTGGCCAAGAAATCTGAATGTCGATGCATTTTAAAGTAGCAAATGTATTTCTAAAATGCATTTGATTTATTCTGAATAATCGGTTTCCTTTCTGCTTTTGTCTTTTTTTCATTTCAGATTAAGAATTGCGAGTCGTTTTGGAAAGAGCCCATCGACGGATAACATGAAGATGATCACAAGATTTTCCTGGTATTTAATATTTTATGTTATTTTTTGTTACGGGGTGACAGGTTTTTTCGGCTGAGGTTTTTTTCCCCTGGCTGTATAGTATCGTAAGATACTAGTGATGATAGTATTGTATGATTCTATAGTATCATACGAAGAATGTTATGATACCCCGTTTTTTTTTACCTCAGCTTAGGTACTTTTTGTTTCAACATTTATTGTATTATTTTAGCTCTGAAAAAGAGAGCTAAACAGCTAAACATATATATATATTTATATATATATATATATATATATATATATATATATATATATATATATACACCAAGCTCTCTCACCCAATATTTGCAGGAAAAGCGTTCAAGTTGAATACTTGTTTTTGAATATGAGTTATCAGTGTATTTGACTAGAAATGTCACAATTATTTTTGAAAATTAAAAACAAGGGGTCCTAAATTGATCCCTGACGAAGCCTCGGGTTGTCTTTGACTGTGATAAAATATGATTTAAAATCTGTACTTATCTTCGAGGGAATGAGAGAGATCTTCTTTCGGACAGCTTATCAAAAATCCGAAAGATGCAGAGGGGCCACTGATCCTGATGGCATGCAGAAGGAAACGTTAGTGAACAGAGAAGAACCCATCGTAACGCCTGCGCCAAAGGTTGCGCCGATGCCTTCGACGCCCCCTCCTCTTCGCCGCGTTCGATTCTGACATTCGTGTACGCAGTTCGGAAAGAAGCTTGGAGTTTGAAGGTGTTTTCTTGCCGGATCTACGCGTTCGTGACATGTGTTTATGTTTTTATTGACGTTCATTACGTAATTGCGCCGAAGAGCGCGTGATTTCAAAAGTTTATTTATCTTGTGTTTAGTGCTATTTTATTTGGTTGTCAGACCAGTGATTTTGTTTGTTTCTTTTTTTTTTTTGGATTTTTTTGGATCACACGCCCACTTCGAGGTGAGCTCTCATGTTAATAAATATTTGGAGAAAAATAAAATATGATCGTAGTTGTGAAGATATAATTCGAAAATTCCCACGAAAAGTGATTATTCACAGCATGTTATTCTGTAATAATTTTGCAATATTGGACTGAATAAGAATATAATGCAATATAAAAATATATTTTGTTGCCTAGTACCAGAAGAAAAAACCTTGCAACGGATTTCTCAATTTTTTTTCAGAATTCTTCTGCTACTTATACTGAGAGTTATACTCATTAGTAGGAATAATTTTCGCTATTGTATTTTTCGGGATATGGAACCTTTGGTGAATTTCCTAGTAGGATGACAGTAACGATAAATGTGAATTGTGAAAGCATTCAAATATGTTTTTCTGCAGAAACTTGACAAACATTATGTTTGTTTTTGTGATCCTACTTGTGTACTGTAGTATCTTCAGTGTATATTTTAGCTTTTCTTCTCCCGAAAAAGTTCATA
The DNA here is from genome assembly GCA_038502775.1 of Hippodamia convergens. Classification (NCBI taxonomy): domain Eukaryota; kingdom Metazoa; phylum Arthropoda; class Insecta; order Coleoptera; family Coccinellidae; genus Hippodamia; species Hippodamia convergens. Next base: position 20,027,583 of record CM076610.1, read on the forward strand.
TTTGTCAGAAAGCAGACTGTTTCAACTTAAAATCGACTAGGCATAGCTATGCCAGGGGCTATATCCTGGTTAATATCGAAAAAAATTGATTTGAATAATAATATGAAAGAAAAGCCATGACCTGTCACGCGCTTGTTAAAATTCACACCCAGAGCGTGTAAGATCTGAATCCTGAAATCCAATAACCGCTGTTTTCGGAACGGTATTATCGAACAATTCAAAATGCACGATGTTTCAATATCATCGCAAAAAAGGCATTAAGGTTTAGTATATTCGCCGGTACGAATTGTCGAGAAGGAAATATTTCCAATACTTCCTTTTCTTCGATCTTATATTTTTCCCTCGCTTTTCCCTCGACATTTCTACTTCGTGGTGTGGCATCATTGTACCCAATTTTTTTGATACTGAAAATCCTAAAAAAATGTCAAAAATAGGCTTACTATTGGTTGAATTTTCATAAATTTTTATAAACAATAACTGATTCTACATTCTGTGGGTATGTCTTAACGCGAGGATGTTTAGTTTTATGCTTGAAATATGAAATCATCGGTTTCGAAGTGGTCAAGGTTATCCACGGTGTGCTCATTGTTAGATCTTGGCGTAGATAAATTGTTATTTGTAGAGAATCCACAAAGATTCCTGAAGCTATGATAATTTTGGAAGAGATATCAGAACCGAGATCGGAACTGATATCTATGATTTTTATCGATTATTTCTTTTAACTTCTTCAACGGCTTCCTCGACGGTTTCTTCATATTGCGACCATTTTATGCTGAAAATCAGGAAATCATAGACATTTGGTCTAGAGGAGAACGCTTTTGTTCAACTAGCTCGCTGAAAGGCTTTTGAGCAAGTTAGGTGAATTCGAGGGTGAATTAAATATCAGAAGAATATATTTTCATTTTTTTTTTTTGGAGAACAACGCATTTCATGCTCGGTTTCAAGCATTAGGTACAATTCGAAACAGTTTTCATTGATAGATAGTTATATTCATTTCACAGTATACATCATGTATTACATAGAAATATGTCAAAATACAAATACTTAACTTCAGCCACCATTGCATCTGCAATAGTCAATATATTCTTGAACATTGTATGGTTCACATTTTATTATAAATGAATACAAAATTTTTAATTTTTATAAAAGCTTTTTCATTGGTTATGGAACGAAATTGTTTTGGAAGAGCGTTAAATAATTCAATACACATATATAATGCATTATTCTGGAGTTGTGTCAACATTTTCATGTTAGTTCAGTACTCGATTCAGTATCAGTGTATTGAGTCATATGCAATTTAACGACGACGAAGAACGATGTACCACTAAACCACTTAATTTTCAGAATAAAAAGGTAAGTCAATATACACTACTGAAAGGTGAATGACGAGATGGTCGACATTTCAGGATAAAGTAAATTCAAGTTTCATTTTCATGAAATTTTTTACTTTCACTTCGTTTTATATCAGATTTCACGTTGTACAACAAATTGATGGTGAATATTGTTGAAGTGGTAATTGAAACCGAGGCTGAAACTCTGAAAATTTCGCAGGGATTTGCATTTTTCGAGTGATTTCATTACTTCTTATTATGATCCATTAATTTGAATGGGAAAAGTGAAAATAGCTATTTTTTATCCGAAATAAAGGTGCAGAAGGCATTGATGTTCTTCGAGTTCCAAATTCAAAAACGAGCCACAAAGAGATTTAATGAACGAGCTTTAGAATGAGCCGTTTATACGGGTCTCGGTTCGAGTAATACGAGTATTATAAATTATTTTCTCTTATTTGTTGCCTCTACATTGAGTCAGGAATGGAATACAGTAGGCGCTCGATAATCCGGCGCTCGCCAATCCGGCACGCTCGGTAGTTCGAGTAGTTTCTCCCGCTCGGCAGTCCGGACCTAACCCCGACAATGGTGTCATGTATTTGTTTTCTCTTGTTTCACAGCGTCCCTTGACAAAATAGCGGTCAAATTTTGCGAAAGTTGGATAGTGGTGAAAATCATATGATGTTAACTTTCTTTTCTGTACAAATTCGATAATCCGGCATTTCCGATAATCCGACATGAAGGGAAAAAATCGGATGCCGGATTATCGAGCGCCTACTGTATTTTCATAAATATCGTTTAGGGATTTCTGCATTGAGAATAATTGGTCGACAGAAGTATTTTCTGTGTCATGAATTTGACAGATAATATAGATAAATCCTCGGATGAATCCGTGTCAGGAGAGTTCCAAGTACCAACATATAATAATGAAATATTGAAAGATAATCTATAATTTGTGTGAAACTAAGATAATCGCCGCAGAATTCGCGACAATAAATTATTGTTGAAAATCACCAATCATAGATTTACCATCATTATTAATAATAATAATTATATTAAAGGGTATTTTGTCTAAAAAAAGCAAAAAATTGTTGCATAACATATATTTCGAATAACTAGTAGAATCGAAAATAAACATTTTGTTTCGCACAAAAGTTGAGAACTTGTACGTGGGCGGCATATATAAAAAAATTGTTCAAGAACTGCGCGCACACGGATAAGAAGAGAGAAAAAAATACAATTCTCAATTAAATCTCGAATTAAATTGATTGTCACACATTTGAGATATCTAGGGGGGGTTTCACAAAGCTTTAATTGACGATTAAAAAACTTTACCTAAATTCGAACCAATCGAATCATTCGTTTTGAAATTTCAACGAATCGCGGTGGCTCCAATTAATTTGACGGTACAATCAAAGTTTTGTGAAACCGACGCTTATAGTATTAAATGAAATTGTTTCTTTTTGTGAATGATGTAGGCTTGCTTCGAATCCCTTTTATAATTTTTTTTTCTTGAACGTTTGCCTTAGTTTCTTTAATGTTCTATGGAAGTTTGTTGTGAAGTTGAGGTGCCAGATAAGGCAAAAAAATAGTCTTCTTTGACATAGGTTGAGGGATGTTTGAGGATCTCATATTTTTTCCAGTTTTTGTAGGTACGTATATGCGAGGGTATGTGTAGCTGATGCCAGTGTTACATTATTGGTAGGAATCATGATAATTCACACTTTACACATACACTAAATACTTAGTTTTTTCCAGAAATCTATAATATCACCCACCCACCCATTGCATTTTTTGTTCAGTAGGTGGGCCATAATGAGTTACAAAAATTTCGATTTCACTGAATCCAACTTCTCATAGAATTAGTACGGTGTCCTTTGCTTGGGGGTAAGTGATTCCTCTTTTAAAAGGCCTTTCTATCCTGAGTTCAGCAAATTGATTTTTTTTCATTTTATTCATTTGTTTTCGAAATATCCAAATTTAAATTTCAACACCACCGCATGCATTGTCAATCAAACGAATTTATTACTCGTTCACTTCATATGAAGTATGATGATACTTCATAAGGGAGAGTGCCCACCAAAGTAACACGGCACATACATGACACATAATACGTGGCAAACGTCCTAAAATTTTCAGATATCGCATCTGAGAGCTCTATTTCAGTGTTTGTCATTGGTTCTAATCTCGGTTCTAATCGAAATTTGCTTTCTGTGTGCCAGATCACGCGCTACGCCAGTGCTATGCTAGTTTGGTGGGCGCTCTCACTAACTGTCATTCATCTGACATCAAAATACTATTTGTTTCTCACAACAATAAAATACGGCTTGAATCGATAGGGTCGTAAATCTTGAATGTTGTCATTATGAACTTTTTTAGACATTCATTTTTTATGTGAGAATCTAACAGTATTCTGATGTCTTGTGTACGACAATTATGGAGTTTCATCAAAACTACAATAAATGATTAAAACATTAGATTGATTCATAAAATATGCTCGACGGGAAAACCACTGTTGTTGAAATGGGGTTTCACTTTACCTATATTCTCTATTAAACATTGAGGGGTTGTGCTCAAACGACATGGACGTGAATTCATTCTCAAAAGTTGTACCCTTGAAAAAAAGGATCGAAAGAATATCTATTATTTTGTTGTTTTTTAATTCTCAATGTCCGTTATATCGAGCGTTATATTCTCGGTTCTATTTGCCTTGTTTGGAATGGGTAATTGCATATAGTCTATTCATGATTCGTTCCTGGAAATCAGTGTATCTCAACCAGTAAGTACGTATTGTAAATATTTATTAAGAAGTCATATCAACCCGATAAGCCTCATAAGGAAATGATTAATTATCTGAATGAGTTGGTGTATTTTTTGTTGTTGAAAGAAAACCCGTTCGAAGCATAATTCCCGCCTTCGCAAAAATGTTTTTCGGGTTACGTTCAACTTTTTGTTCAACGTTTTCTCATCGTTTATTTTCGAAACATAAAAAACCGACAGTTCGTAATTACTATAATTCCGTTGTAGGACGAACCTACATGCAATTAAAAAGATATTCACGCGGTTATGTAGAAGTATTACTGTATTTTAAGAATATGCGTGTTTACCCCGGTGTTTACTCTTTTGTTGTTTCCATTACGTAAACGACCAGATAATCATTCAGAAAAATTAATAATATATTTCTAATATGGTACAATGTAATACTTGATACATGTAGTATTTGTGTCTCTTGACAGTACACATGTCCCTGGAAATTGATTCAATCAACTTTAGTCAATATTGGCCAACCCGAGGGCCAACATCGGGGCCAAAGTGTTGATGAGTCTTTTGATAGTCAGTTGAATTTCGTAGACAAGTTAGGCACCAACCAAGCACCAAACTTTTTGTTTAAGTGGTAGGTTTTCGACCTCATCTGAATCAGCATCAGATCATAGAGGCACATATTAATCATCGAAAATTGCTTCATTGTTATTCAAAATATTAGCCATAAAAATCTAAACACTTCTTTCTGCATGCTTTTGAAACAATTGTCGAAGCACGTTTGCCACTCTTCCACTTCTTCAGATGTCGAAAAACGTTGACTCATCCTGTAGGTACTACCTATTTATTCGTCCCGAATGATTTTGGATGATTACTAGAATGTTTTTAGAGTCTTATCAGTCATAATTTTGTTCAAATTGAGGTTGACAACAGGATTTTCCGAGGTATTTTAATTGGAACCTCAAAATAGCAACTCTTCAAGAGCTGATACTTTTTAACATTAATTAATATTCTCTCGCGATATTTTTATGAAATATCGGCTGATCAACTTTATGTAATGAAATAAAGGTGAATTTGAATATCTTCATTAGTGGAGTTTTTCTGTCTCACTGACAGGGCATAAAGCATACAGAGATAGTAACACATATTCTCAATATTGACATGGTATTTCATCAAGGGAGACTCTGCACGGACAATCGAGTTGAAGCACTTGCAATTGTTTGCCATTACTATGTTTCATTCAATGCGAGATTCAATTTTTTATTAGGTGCCGTTATAATCTACTTGAGAAGCCATGGTTGAGAACTAACCGAAAAAGCACGAAATTTCCGAAGTCTGGTATATACCTACTTTATATTCATAGAGGGGCGTGATTATTTTAGATTTCATGAACAAGTTATTATGTTTTTCAAATTTCTATATTTTACGAATTTGCGCCGAAAATGATATGAAGCGGATAAGCTAGACCCTCGCCTAGACCATCTGAAAATTCGTAGTTTTTTCATGAAATAACGAGACGAAGATTTATGTGAATTATAGTGAGAACCTCGGTGAGAACCGTTTCACCGGAAGATTGAAAAGAAATAAGGAATATTCTCAAAATATCCAACTTAGCAGAAACACATCTTGTGAAATTTTGGGTTTCGAGAAATCACTCGAAAAAAGACATATCCCTAGTTTTTCCGCGCTTAAAGGAAATTGAGTTGTTCTCCGGGTTGTTCTCAGTTTTTATCTCTTGAAGTGTCGATTTTGAAAAGCACTTGAAAAGTTGGATCTCATGTAAGTTTTTGTAGATTTTTTTGTCCGCCAATGGTCAAGTAGAATATATGGAGTAGAATGAGTCTCAACACTGACCCGGGCACTTAACTATCGTTCACATCCTGCAATCATCACAGCCTCGATCACAGCACTTACCTTCCTCACCCCATTTTAGTCCTACAACAAGAGATTATTCATCCAGGTTTGGACCTTAAACATTCAGATTTATTTTAAATCATTCGCATCAGATCATTTCCATTTGATGTAGTGTATGGACATTATACTAAGAATGTGTAACATTATAAACTTTCAACACCAACCTACTCCTCTTAAACAACCATCCAATGTTTTGAACACCTGAAGCCTTCCTCAATTTCATTTTACTATTTTCCCGGCCGCCAGGTGTGTTCCTGGAATAGACCTGCATAGGTTTCTGATGTATGCAGTGATGCGTTCATACCGTACATGTCATCTCTTTCTATCCCCCATCCTTCAGACTAATTAGAGAACTACATGTATGCAAAATATGAGCTCCATAACACCAACAATTGAGTCAGCAATTATTATGTCGTAAGCGGGAAAATAGAGGAGACTATCCACTCTGCAGATGCGTGTTAGGAGAACTTCGTTAATTGAAGGGCTCAGTCGGGAAACTGTATCATGAAAATTACGGAATGAATAACTCGATAGAAGGCAGTATCTATTCCTATGAGAATTTTCTTGACTGGATAATAGATGTTTAAACGGAGAATCCTCTTCGGGATCTTTTCAATTTACGTATGTTGAAAGGGAAAAGTGGAAACGGGCGCTGCTGAACAAGCACCACCTCCTTACGGAGCGCATAGACGCTTGTTTCACGACTTTCTCGAAATGAAATTCTGTATGTGGCTGCCTAATGTCTGTAACACTTTGAGTACAATACAGCCTGTGATGTTGGTAATGCCCACCAGCCTTGCCACTAGCATTCTCGCGCACCCACGGTATATCTTGACTCCATTCTAAATTGGTTTCCATCGGAAAAACCATTTATGTGTTCTGCTGTATTTCGCATTTTTCATAAGTCTGTTGGGAACAACCTTTGGAACAACGCAGTCTTTGCAAAATGATTTGTATATTATATTATCTTTGAAACGGACTCAGAATTCTAACACCCTTGGTAAGCTCTCCTTTGTACTGACCTTGGGGTATTTACTTTTCACATTGGTTATTTATTGATTAGAGGAGATCTTTGTACAGGATGGTCAGATTTAGTACTATATCTCCTAAATTAAAAGAGATAGAGAAAAACTAATCCTCATGTGATGTTCTCTTTTTTCGAGAAACATAAATTGCTGAATACCGTAAGTCCCTACGTTGTCTAGTTTCCATGCTACAGGGTGATTTTGAAATTTGGATTTTCCAGTTATTATAATTCGCTATAACTTCCGCAGTATTGTGATTATGATCTCGAAATCTTGAGAGTAGTTTTTCAGTACTTTTTACGGGTGTCAAAATTTAGAGAAATTAAAAAAAATTCAAATAGACACCAAAGTGTGTTATGATATTTTTCAATAAACTTTTCTTAGACTATTTGAAAAATTGAATTCGGGGTTCGAATACCCTGGACAAGATGAAATTCCTACATATTTTTCAAGCTAATTGGACGCTTGAAAACAACTATTTACTCTGCATTTGTAAGGCCTTTTTCGAGGCCTTTTTTCACTTCCAATGGTTGGTTATTTGATATGTTTTTTGAGATAAAATCAACAGAAATGGGGGAGGGGGTATAACATATCATCTCATGAAGGTTATTTTATATCAAATTTTATGGATATGGCGGCAGTAGGTACCGAATATTGTTGTGACACGACGCTATTGAGCCATTTCAGATCGGTCTAGTTAGAGAAGAACGTTTTATTTAATCCATTCAATTTGCAGTGCTCTATTCCCTGTGGGACACCGTGTGAACTACAATTCTTTCATAATTGCCTTCTCCTATAATTTGGTCCAACAAACCTTGTAATTCCCTACTAAGCGAAAGTGATTAGTTCCACTTTGGGGAGTTTCTTCGCGATGTTGCTCATGTGTGACAAATTTGTTGTGAATTGTACATCATGCGATATCTCGAAAAGATAAACCAGATCGGTATGGTCAATAATTTGTGTTGACGTTGTTAATTTTTGTAGGACCTTATTTTAATTTTATTTCACCTCCTTTAATTAAGAAAATGTTGTACTAAATCATCGAAATCTGACCACCCTGTACTTTGAAAATTCCTTTTAGAACGTAAATGTGAATCTTGATTTCTTCCCGAAAATATTCTAACATTGAGTTCATAGGTTCTGCCCTCCGTTCTGCCTGAACGTTTGATTATATTCTGATAATAATAATATAAATAAATATCATTTTTTTTAAATCAGATGAAAATTACAACTAGGTACCTACATATATGATTTTTCAGATAAAAACAGGCTGCATTGTGAAACATTTCAATATGAATGGTTTTTACTGTTGAGATTGATTTATTATGCAGTTTTTTTATATCTAATGAAACCCTACGTCAATTTCAACGACGTTCATTCCGACTTCCAAGTTTTATGCTGAATGAAAAGCGCAAGATTAATTAGATTGTTATTTTTATACGAATCTTTTCCAAATTATGTTCAATCCGGCAATAATTCGCGGACATCTGCAGCTATTCGTCATAGTTAACGCTCCAAATAAAACTCGGGAAACCAAATAGAAATAGATTAATCAATCCTGAAACAATGCTTCGCTACTACTCACTTCTTGATTGCTCACAATAAAAAAACACTCCCTTGTCGTAAACCTTCAAGAAGTTTTATTGGGACTCGACTGCCGTTAAATCCTGGTCGGGATTAATCTATCTGATCCGTTTATTTGAACACAATATTGCTATCTTTGCTATAATGTGTCCAGATATAATAGGTAAAAGCTTATTTTCTAATTGACAATTATTGACAGATTTTAATTGGTGCCACAGGGGGAAATTTATTGAAGTAGTTTATTCACAGTTCTTCACGAGACAATAATTTCTTTTTAGGCAAGTCATACATGTTAATGTCGAAATGGAGATCGAAATAGAACAAATCATAGGTAGTACATTATGTTCTTATTACACCTTCATATCCGTTGTTGAAGCAGTAATTAGTTTGCTTCACGAATGTTGCGCAACTACACAAATTTTTAGTTTCCGGTATCTTCATATCATTAGTTTTTTATTCGTGCTATTTTGTCTCTATAAAAATTTATCAGTGCGAGATGAAATTTATTGCCTTTTGAGTTGAATATCGTAAACCTGAAGAGAACTGAAATTAATAGGGCAAGTGATTTTTTCAATTACAGCTATACTTCAGTATGACAATTAAGTTTCAAAATTTTTATTCATATTTTTTTTAATGAATGCTAACTTTCACTGTCAGAGTCTAAGAGAGATGTTTCTGGATGCTGATAGTCGTACTCTGAAGTTAACTATGTATAATCACTCTATACAAGAAGCTATAATTCATCACAGTCTTACAAAGTCTTCAAGAACTTTTAAGATTTGACAAAAATTTCCAAGCAAAGGGTGTCTGATTGAGTAAAACTGAGGACTCCACTCCACAATTATCAGGATTGTATTCTTCATTGGAGTGATAGATTTTTGTTTAACCTAATTCATTAATGCCGTTGATCGATTTGCGGTAAACAACCAATACTTTCTATTCTACGAAAGGCCAATCACCTCTCAGTTTCAGCTTCCAAAGTAAATATCGATTAGTTTTCTCAACTTTTTTCCCGAAGAAACCTTCAGTCAACGGTTACCACCACAAAGTCACTGAACTCGTTTTCGAGCAGAAGTAGGCGTACGTGCTGTAGGATCGGCTTGTATTTCGTGAAACGCCAAAATGGAAATAAAAAGAGATGAAGCTGGCAGATCAACTGTAAACGTTGCTTTTACCTATCAATTGTAAATGCCGACCTTGGCAGGTAATGAGATCACCGGCAACGCAGCGTTGAAAGATATAAAAACAAATGGTTGAGTTCGTTACAATTTGTGCAGCTAATGGATGAAAAACTCATGAATGCATGCTCGGTGTTACTCTTTTTTGGTCACATAATATGGGCTTGAAAAGTTTCAACCAAACCGTTCTTTTTCTGCATGAGCAGGTGTTTGTTCTCGTATGTTTTTTCCGTATAAGTGGGAGCCAGCGCCTTCCATATCTACTTCAAATTGCGTAGATGCATACACATTCTCACTTGGCTGTTATCGAGAGGGTCCATTATGCAGATTCTGAATAGGTCCTAAATGGGCGAAAAACTGAGTATGAAAGCTTGAATTGCTAAAGTATATTTGAATAGCAATTATCATGTCAGTTTGAAAGTTAGACCCGGTGCCGAAGTATTTGGAAATTGAGAAAAAAATAATTCTATAATGAAAACGTCTGTGAATGGAATAGAAAATAACAAAAATGAAAGGAAAAATAAATTAGGGGTTATCCGTGGTCGGGAAGCGGGTAAACTTTTTTTCTCGATACTTCGGAATTCATGAGAAAAATTCAAATAACCTAATTTTCAGGAAAAACTATTTTTTTTCACGAAATTTGGTGATAACTTACCTTTCACGTCCCAAACACATTATAATTTTCTTGATTCTTTCTCACTTTATTTGCACTTAATATCGAAAAAATAGCATTATTTTCAATTGAAAAATCTCACGTCCATATATTTGCTTTTTCAAAAAAGTCGGTGGGATTTTTGTTCGTTGAAGTCTCTACTTTCTGATGGTATGCCTTCGAAAAATAAACACAACAATGGTAACCGGTGTGAAGTTAACGGCCACTTTTCACGGAGATAGCGGCCGTTTCACCAGTGGCGTCGGGTGAAATAAAATGTATCACAACTTTTTACTGGAACCAAGTGGCGATCTGAAATTTATAAGATATCTTTTTCGAGTAATTTCCAATATTATACCAAATAATTTGATTTTTTTTTCACTCGGAACAATAAAAAAAAACCCTAAAATAAACCAAAAATTATGATTAATTAGAAATAACCGAAGAAAATGGCCTCTACAGATGAAACTCACAGAATAGGTTTTTTATGATGTGAAGAACTAGTGTTATCAATTTCATTTCCTTCGGAAGGGGCTGAGGGGTGGATATCGACACCGCCGCCTCCAACAATCCTATTATCATCAGGGAAATACCGAAGAAAATGGCCTCTACCAATGAAACTTTCAGGAAACGTTTATTATGATCTAAGGAACGAGTGATATCAATTTCATTTCCTTCGGAAGGGGCTGAGGGGTAGAAATCGACACCGCCTCCAACAATCCTATTGTCATCAGGGAAATACCGAAGAAAATGGCCTCTACAAATGAAACTTTCAGGAAACGTTTATTATGATCTAAGCAACGAGTGATATCAATTTCATTTCCTTCGGAAGGGGCTGAGAGGTGGATATCGACACCGCCGCCTCCAACAATCCTATTATCATCAGGGAAATACCGAAGAAAATGGCCTCTACAGATGAAACTCACAGAATAGGTTCTTTATGATCTGAAGAACCAGTGTTATTAATTTCATTTCCTTCGGAAGGGGCTGAGGGGTGGAAATCGACACCGCCGCCTCCAACAATCCTATTATCATCAGAGAAATACCGAAGAAAATGGCCTCTACATATGAAACTTTCAGGAAACGTTTATTATGATCTAAGGAACGAGTGATATCAATTTCAACTCCTTCGGAAGGGGCTGAGGGGTGGAAATCGACACCGCCGCCTCCAACAATCCTATTATCATCAGAGAAATACCGAAGAAAATGGCCTCTACAAATGAAACTTTCAGGAAACGTTTATTATGATCTAAGGAACGAGTGATATCAATTTCAACTCCTTCGGAAGGGGCTGAGGGGTGGAAATCGACACCGCCGCCTCCAACAATCCTATTATCATCAGGGAAATACCGAAGAAAATGGCCTCTACAAATGAAACTTTCAGGAAACGTTTATTATGATCTAAGGAACGAGTGATATCAATTTCAACTCCTTCGGAAGGGGCTGAGGGGTGGAAATCGACACCGCCGCCTCCAACAATCCTATTATCATCAGGGAAATACCGAAGAAAATGGCCTCTACAAATGAAACTTTCAGGAAACGTTTATTATGATCTAAGGAACGAGTGATATCAATTTCATTTCCTTCGGAAGGGGCTGAGGGGTGGATATCGACACCGCCGCCTCCAACAATCGTTGTGAGCACTCATTATAATATATATAATTTGGGTTTTGTTTTTTTAAGTCTGCCTATTGCCAACCCCATATTATACCTAACAAATTCATCCTGCTAATTCTATTTTCTTCGGTGATTTCAAAATGACAATAAGACTCTTGGAGGCGGTGTCGATATCCACCCCTCAGCCCCTCCCGGAGGAAATGAAATTGATAACACTGGTCCTCCAGATTATAAAGAACCTATTCTGTGAGTTTCATTTGTAGAGGCCATTTTCTTCGGTATTTCCCTGATGATAATAGGATTGTTGGAGGCGGTGTCGATTTCCACCCCTCAGCCACTTCCGAAGGAGTTGAAATTGATATCACTCGTTCCTTAGATTATAATAAACGTTTCCTGAAAGTTTCATTTGTAGAGGCCATTTTCTTCGGTATTTCCCTGATGACAATAGGATTGTTGGAGGCGGTGTCGATATCCACCCCTCAGCCCCTTCCGAAAGAAATGAAATTGATATCACTCGTTCCTTAGATCATAATAAACGTTTCCTGAAAGTTTCATTTGTAGAGGCCATTTTCTTCGGTATTTCTCTGATGATGATAGGATTGTTGGAGGCGGCGGTGTCGATTTCCACCGCTCAGCCCCTTCCGAAGGAAATGAAATTGATATCACTCGTTCCTTAGATCATAATAAACGTTTCCTGAAAGTTTCATTTGTAGAGGCCATTTTCTTCGGTATTTCCCTGATGACAATAGGATTGTTGGAGGCGGTGTCGATTTCCACCCCTCAGCCCCTTCCGAAGGAAATGAAATTGATATCACTCGTTCCTTAGATCATAATAAACGTTTCCTGAAAGTTTCATTGGTGGAGGCCATTTTCTTCGGTATTTCCCTGATGACAATAGGATTGTTGGAGGCGGTGTCGATTTCCAACCCTCAGCCCCTTCCGAAGGAGTTGAAATTGATATCACTCGTACCTTAGATCATAATAAACGTTTTCTGAAAGTTTCATTTGTAGAGGCCATTTTCTTCGGTATTTCTCTGATGACAATATGATTGTTGGAGGCGGCGGTGTCGATATCCACCCCTCAGCCTCTTCCGAAGGAAATGAAATTGATATCACTCGTTCCTTAGATAATAATAAACGTTTCCTGAAAGTTTCATTTGTAGAGGCCATTTTCTTCGGTATTTCCCTGATGACAATAGGATTGTTGGAGGCGGTGTCGATATCCACCCCTCAGCCCCTTCCGAAGGAAATGAAATTGTTATCACTCGTTTCTTAGATCATAATAAGCGTTTCCTGAAAGTTTCATTTGTAGAGGCCATTTTCTTCGGTATTTCCCTGATGACAATAGGATTGTTGGAGGCGGTGTCGATTTCCACCCCTCAGCCTCTTCCGAAGGAAATGAAATTCATAACACTAGTTCTTCACATCATAAAAAACCTATTCTGTGAGTTTCATCTGTAGAGGCCATTTTCTTCGGTTATTTCTAATTAATCATAATTTTTGGTTTTTTTAGGGTTTTTTTTTTATTGTTCCGAGTGAAAAAAAAATCAAATTTTTTGGTATAATATTGGAAATTACTCGAAAAAGATATCTTATAAATTTCAGATCGCTACTTGGTTCCAGTAAAAAGTTGTGATACATTTTATTTCACCCGACGCCACTGGTGAAACGGCCGCTATCTCCATGAAAAGTGGCCGCTAACTTCACACCGGTACAATGGTAAATGTTCTGAGAAAACTATTGTCGTCGATTGTCACATTTTTTGACGAACTATCCTTTGAATTCTTTCTTTAATATTTAGAACAATTATTTTCGCATGTTCTATGGATTTGGAATATTTTTGTTCATTAATGTGCGCTGGAAATTTAGGTTGTTCGAATGATTGAAGTGTAAATTTTTTGCATTTTGAACTATGTGTTCAGCAGCTACATTATAAACTGTAACATCCAGTTTCACTGCTTCAGAAAAGTTCTTTGCATTATCTGAGGTTATTCGAAAAAAAAATTTTATTTCATCAGAAACTAAAAATTTCCACGAATAAAAAACCTACCGACTTTATTAGAAGACAGATTTATTGACGTGAGTTTTTTTCATTGAAAATAAGGCTTTTTCCGATATTGGGTCAATATAAGGTGACAAAATCAATATTAAAAAAAAGTTATATTTTATTTGGTACATAAGAAGATAAGTTTCGGCCAACTTCCGTGAAAACAATGAAATGGTTTTTGTAAAATATTAAAATAATAAACAAGAACTAGATTTTTTTTGAGTTTTCACATCAATTTTAAGGATATTATTTTACCTACAAATTTCATTTTTGTTATATTCTTTTCGATATCCCCTTCCTTTTACAATGAGTTTCATCCTATTATTTTTTTTTCGATTTTTCTGTTGTTTCAAAAATTATATATAGGCCCTGGTCTACTATCTGAAGGATCCAACACTTCATTAGACACAATTGGAGGTATAATACGTCAAGAAATCAATGGAAAATAGTAATAGTTTTTAGCAGACCTATGCATGTGCGAATTTGGACTATAAAACATCTCCAGAAATATTTTAAAAAAATTGTTCAAGGACCTGCTTGTAGCAGCCTTCAACTCGGAAACGGAGGATTTTGGTAATACGTTTATGAGGAGATTTGAATATCTATATTTTTCGAAATATACCATCTCATATTCACTCCATAACATTTTAAAATGATATATGAGTACAATAAATCTTTCAGAAATGTTCGGATTTTCGAATCACATCATAAGATTATTATCCAAATACAACACAGCAATCATTTCCTATTATTATTATTCTTATTAAATGTTGGAGCGGTCTTGTGTAGGTACATGTAATTCTGTGGACTCACCTCTGTGGATATAGTCAAAAATTAAAATTTTTTAAATTGCTTCTTGGTTCTCGCAAGGAGTCCCTGAAAAGTTTCAGCCTTTAGTTTTCCTCAGCTTGGGTTCGGTCCTATGATCGAAATCATGGTGGCAAAGTTTCATTCAATCAGCCTGTATTGTGCGAAAGGTGCGCCAGAACCCTGACATTGAATAACTCACGAGTTGTTGGCACTGTGAAAAACTATACAACGAGTCAATCCTATCAATTCAAAGAATCTAATTCTCAAGATAGGAAGAGGCTCCTTGCTGAAAGGCAAGTTATTTTTGTACCATTGTTTCGAGCAATGAACTTCTATAGTTAGAGATATCCACATTATCCGTCTTCAATATGGATTGGTAAAACTATCCGATACTGGAGAAACCTAGTGAGTGTTTTTTTACTTGGTGGATAGTACCGGAGTGAGGACCTAGCCTTCCGAATGGAATAGTGTGGGGGTGGGATCACCGCCGACTTACTATTATCACCTGGAGGGGGGGCGGACTTGAGAACTAAAGGTCCCGAACGGAAGAAGGGGCAGAAAATGACAGAAAAACGGGATTAGCTACTGTCCGCTTCGTTGATTTTTGAGGAAGCAGAAAGTTAACGATTCTGAGTGGTAAAGGTGCAACAACCAACTGCCAAGATGCAATACAAAAGTGACTAATCTGAATTTTCATTTGAATTTCGAGAGTATTTCACAAGGATTGACTGAAATAGAGAAAATACCGTCTAATACTCGTTGCAGAAGGCAATTCCAACACTCATGCTATCGAAAACTCGCTCCTTCGTCGCTCGTTTTCGAACTTCGCATTCGTGTTGGAATAGGAGCTCATTCTGCAACTTGTTTTAGAATATACTATTATTCTTTCCTTCGATTCACAATCCAAAAAGTAAACAATGAAATCAAGTTGCGCATATCACTAGAGTACATCTCTATTTATTTCATAAGAAAGTTAAAGGTTTAATTATCTCATAATTACTGCGCTTAACAGAATCGGTAATCATAATTATAATTATCTTACGATAAATTCCCCAGATATTTCGTATTGAGCTATATAAATACGTCCCAGAAACTATGATGGCATTTGTGTGTAACAACGATGTAGCGAATATCGACGCTTGTTAAATCACGATGTAATAATAGGAACATAAAGTCTATCGTTGTTGTAATGAATCCCACGAATCTCCCACAGTGTAAGAAGTCGTTGAACCCACTCGCTTAAAAACGAATGCGTTTTTTATTGCCGAATCGATTGTTCCAAAATTGGTAGAAAGAAAAACTGGCCGTTTTGTGCTACGTGCTGACGTTCTTGCCTCGTTCACTTTTGTATTTTGTTCCTGCCGATCCTAATTTTCCGAAGCTGAACTTGTTATGTCCGCCTGTCTCAGAACGTCTAGGTACTCCTCACAACGAAGAGTCATAAAATGATAAAACTGATTCAATTCGAGTTTTATCATTTGTTTCCTCTAATAAAAGGGTTGTTAAAGAAGCCTTATCAATGACCATCCTCATCCTCAACAACAAAATAAGGTCTTTCCATCTCTGGCACAAAAAGTTGGGGTCACCATTTAAAAAAGTCGAGTTTGACCATAGAATCCCTATAGCCTATAAGAAAGCAATGATTGATAAAAAAGCCATTAACGACCAAATCATTTTCAGCAAGAAGAAGTCTAACAATTTCTGGCACAAAAGAAGATGAACATTGATCGTTTCCAGTATTTTCGACAGAATAGTAAATACCGGGGATATAAATTTTGAGCTTTACTTTTTACGATGTATATATTTCCTTTGAGATATCCTATATCTCCATCAATTCTAATCCATAGTGCAAATAAAAAAATGAACATTCGAGATTGTACGTGCTGGGTACTGGTGTGCATCTCGGGCGCACATCCAAGAACTGCACTGAAGCTTAACTGTACTGGAATGATATTCAAATGTAACCACATTCAATTGTATTGGGAATATTAACCGCACATATCTACTACTACCCTGGAAATGTTAATGAGACCTAACCGAAGACTTAACAGTCCACAATCTAAACCATTACTCAACATAAAGATGGAACGATTATAATTTCTCCAGTATTAACACAAAACTCTATCTTAACTATATTTAACTGCCAAATTTTTTACGTAAAAGCCCATTTCAGACATGACCGGTTTTGAGTGATTGCAGTATAATCGTATGGTCGCTTGAAATCATGGCGTATGGGAGAGCCTCACGGTATACGTCGTGACTAAGGTTGTTCTTTTATTTCGTGAACCAGTCACGTTTTATGTGGGTGCAACAGCTTGACGGTATCTTGTCCAACTAGTATATGACATCTGGTTGTGATTGAATTTCTAGTAGTTCCTTTCCCCGAATTGATTGACTCAATTCATCATTATTTATTGACGATAACAGAACAGAATTCGTTATTCCTTTGAAATATGAATTACAATATTAACTGAAATTTCCCGTTGAATGTTATGAGGACCCATTTTAAAAGATGGTGGTCAAAGTCACTTACCGTGACTATTCAATCAAGGCAAACGTCGTATTTCGAGCACGTATTTCGTGTGAAAATATTTATTTGTTAAAATTGCAGAGCCCTTCGGCTGTTATGCCATAATCAGATCGATCCCTGTGCCAAGTAGTGAGTAATTTGAAATGAAGTTATGAGTTTCAGAAGGTGAATTGAAGAAGGACGATTACTCACTGGACAAGTACGCACAGGAAGCTCCAGCAGGTATGATGGATATAAAATCTCGAAGATAATTTTCCGACCAAGCAACCCAATTCGCGTAGTGTGGCTAAGACAAAATTAGTTTCGGACAGTTCATATAGGACACTGTCAAGCAAAAAATATTAAATCTGACACAAGATAATTTTCCATGTTTATGGTGTGTTCGGATATCCAGAGTGTCGGGAGAAGTTCACTCTGTTCGCGCTAGTGTGAACGAGCAGTTGTTCTTGATAATTCAAAGAAGTCCCCACAAAAGTGCTCGGGAATGACACCCTCGTTATCATTGTCAGTTATTCCTTAACAATGAGAAGCTCATTCTAATTCTCTTCGTTGTTTAACTTTAATTCAGAAATCGGCGAAGATAATACAGAATAAAACGGCTTCGTTGTAGACTACAACATTCGTCGAACGTATGAAGCATACGTAATCAAAAGCACTCAATTCTACATTCCGCTGGTGACACCCCAACCTATAAATTAACACTCTTATCAGATGGAACGATTCCTTGGATCGTTTTGTGTCTGTAACGCCTCTTATCTACCCGATAATAAATCTCTAGATTTGCGGGATCATTATCTGGAGATCTGGTGTAGCTGTAGCGTACGAGTACGAACCCCATGTGCTTCATTATCTAATTGACACAAGTAATACTAGATTATTTTCAGTAGCATTCTATATAACTTGTTCTGGTTCTGAGCGTATCATCTAGCCTGCGCTCGTTATTGGACGCAAAAGGTTTACCACAACGGGATGCGAAGAGGCAATACGTTCAATTATATAATTTATCGTGTTACACTGTTTGCTGCAGCAAATCCGCTACCGGTACTTCAATGTTATCCGATTCAGATGTTGTATCGAACATGTTTTTGTAACACTGTGAGGTTTATGATTTCCTGTCTTCTTGATGTTAAATCTAGTTGGTTTTCCCTTTTTGAGATAGATTTTCCCACACCAGACCCAAACAATTTTGAAGCTTGACAATAGTTTTTGAGGTATGGTTGGATCAACTTCTTCCATCGCATATCTTTTTTGTCAACTCCATTGAATAAACTGATAATCCAAACTTGAATGATGTCGGATTTGAGGGCCAGATAAATAATAATAATTTCGGACTTGTCAGCAGTGATCTATTAGCTGCAATACCGGATATAGAGCACCGCTGAAAAGCCCGTATAACGAGTCCTGTAATTAGGCCATAAATGCCAGGACTCTACTGGCTTCGATTGTTCGAATAATATTTGCCGATAATATTTTGCATCACTTGAAATTATATCAATCCGCATTCCGAATTCCATAATTTTTGCCTGTGAAATATGGGATCAGTCATTCACTTGTACATATATTTTTAAGGGGACATTCCCGAGGTAAAAAGGAACACTCGGTTGAAAATCCATAGAAAATCTAGTGATGATTTGTAGAATAAAATGATTCTCAGAATAAATCTTTTCATTAATGTGGTGAATATTCTACTTACACAAATTCCACCCACATATTTCATTTATTTTTATGACCATAACATACCAAAAATACTAGGGACCCAACAAGTATGTGGAATGTCATTTAATAATTATTCGGCAATTTTGGAATAGAAAAGTATTCTTCGTAAAATGCGCACTTTTTCGAGTAATTCACTCATGTATCAATTCACTTATGTTGGCTGAATGCAACCCTGCTAACGAGATTCACAGATTGGTTTAGGCGGTTGATCTATTGCTCGGAAAAACTTGTGAACTTATGAAAGTTTAGCGGTGTATTTATTTGTGAAATTGTTTTTAAACTGGGTATGTCATGTATGCAACAAAGAAAGTCCAGCACAGTATTCGGAGTTGTGATTTTCGAACTGAATTACCCTACAAAATTGAAGGTGAGTTCTATAATTCGGTATTTTTTTACCGTCGGATTTCACATTTAAACAATAATAAGTATAAAGCGCTCTCTGCTTATTAACAGTGATGTAGGTGATTTTTTTTTTGAGTCTTTCATCGATCGCCTCAGATACGCATATTATTCATAAAGCCATACAGCGTCGTTTCAATAATTCGAAAAGGCGCCTCTAAATGAGTTGGAAATATGCCTCGCTGAAATTTGGGACAGATTAGTATTCTTAATTTATTGGATAATGGTCATAGTAAAAGAATATATCAATATTATTATAATAATCATTATTAGATACAGGTGAATACTTAAGATTTATATTGACCTTTTTTCATTTACTTAATCAGATGTTTGAGTTTAAGAACATGGCAACAGGTAATAAATGTCATAAGGTCAAATCGCAGAACGAAAACAGTAAGAATAACATGTACCTTATTCAGATACGGATATCATTGCCTAGAATTTTCCTTACACACGAGAGCTGTGTTGCCTTGGAATGAAGAATTAGTAATAATCAAAATCCAAGGCGCTCAAATTTTTTTCCTTTAACATGAGTCTATTAGTTTCGTACAATAAAAGCAGAGAGCGTTTTCATTGTTTCTCGATATTTTGTATGTGAATGCATTTTAGAATTCCGCATTTTTATTTAACATATTTTATACAAATGCATTTGTTTTTGAATCGATTAATTTATTTTATTATTATTATGACACCTTACTGCCTGATTGATAATTTTTACATACGCATTTATATTTATCGGTATCGTGTATCGTAAAAACTGTCGTATAATGATTTTATTAAATATGAAAAATACTTTTGGGATACTTTTGGCGCGAGAAGCTTTTCAAAGTTGAAAATGAAAAATTTTCTACGATCAACAATAGCCCAAGATAGATTATCTGATCTATCCATTACATCCATTGAACATGAGAAGGTCAATAATCTCGATATATCTCAAACATTTCATGACTTTTGCCAGATGAAGGAGAGAAGGAGGAAATTTATTTGAGTTCGAACATTCTAGTCTGATAGTTCTAGTTCACTTTCACACATGCAATGGCCATTATATATGTTTCTTTTGGTTATTTTATATATTTTTTGTATAATACATATTTATAGTTATATTTTCTTCGTTCCTGAATTTTTTTGCCCTTTGATCAAATTGTGAAAGAGTTTGTTATGAGTCCCAAACTCAATACAACACAGCAAGTTGGCAAAATATAATTTTCCCGGGGCGGCAAAATGTCTGGCGGCGGCCCTGTATGGCTGGGAATATATTTAATGTATAGGTACATACTATTATTGCAATAATTCATCATTACATTCGGAGAGAGACGAATCTCAAATCTCCGCTCTAACGTCCGGTTCCAGGAAATTCCATTACAACTTAATGTTTCATTAAAATTTTAAAGCTACATTGACAAGAACATTCCATTGGTAGTAGCCATCGATACCTCGTGAAATGGATGATCAAAATTCTTACGAACCATGAAATTATAATGTTTGTTGCTCAAGCTGGGGGTTGAGTACTCGGTTAGTAAGGTAAAGACGAGGGTAAAGTAATTTTCCACCTATGATGGGAAAGAGTAAAAAGTACCTGTCCTTTCTAGGAAAGAAATTTTGAGTTTCGCCCATGATGTGAGGAGGGAAAGGACATATTATGTACCTTCTATACAGGGTGTTTCTGAATAGATGCGAAGGATTTCAATGGCTTATTCTGTAGCAAAAATTGAGGGGGTCCTTCATACAACTTTTGGTTCAAAACCTTTTTCCCTTCAAGTTCCAGCCCTTTCTTATTTTTTTTCATATAGTCATGAGACTATTCTTTAGAAATTAAACAATATCAGAAAGAAAATCAGGACAGTAAAACCATTTGTTATATGATTTCATTTGATAGTAGCGTATTTGATTTGTTTTTAATGAAGGATAACTTCTCTGTGAATTTATGGAAAAAAAGCCTGAGCAGTATATTATTCTTTTGTCATCAATCTAAATATTTATGATTTAAACTAAAGAAAAAATATTGTGTATATATTTTTAAAACAATTTTTGAATAGGAATATATGAGATCATTAAAAGTTCTGATGTAAAGAACCTCAGAACCTCTTGTGATTGCATTTTAAGGTAACGAAAACACAAAAACTACCATTTTGTCATCATAAGTTATCAAACACTCGAAAACTGCCATTTTATCAACATCAGTTATCTGCCAAACTGCATTCTTCTAAATTTTTCCAAAGTAAATATATTAAATAAAAACAATTGTTTTCAAGTCATTAAGGGCTGTAACTTGAAGGAAGAAAGGCGTTGAACAAAAAGTTATATCAAGCTACCGACGGTTATTTAATGGTTTCTATTGAACTTCAAACTATTTTCTCATCATTTAACATTTCGTTTACCTATACTGTCCACCTTTCTGCTTGATAATTGTTGTCATATAACCCTTTTTTAGGTAATATTTATTTATGTTACGCATTATCCGAAGAAGTAATTCATATTTCTCCAAGACATCCTCACAAGTTTTAGGTATTCCCAAAGTTCCGTTTTCTATACAATTTAAAAGTTCAGGATAATGGATCTTAGTTTCAGTCAAACCTGAACTAGCTGTCATATTACACTCCAGGGTCTAGGGTTTCGAAGAAATAACTTCGGATGTTCATAGCCCTATTCCAACCAAAATAGGTTGCAGTTTGCGGCAACGATCAAATCTGAAATATTATTGATCAAACAATTTCATATTCGTTTCGCTGAAACATTCGCCTGAAATCCATGAAAGCAATCGCAATAAGACGAAATCTTTCCGCCTGGAAGCAATATTGAAATGATTCTGCCGAGGAAATTCCGCGAAAAACATCCGAGTCTCACACACCCACTATTCCGATTTTTATCATTCTCTCCCGCATCGAGCAAAACTGGTTTGTTGGTCTCCCGATTTGTTGGTTAAGTCTATTCCAGCCCGCATGGATCGGCTCCGTCGCTGCTATAAGTTCAATTCAACAGAAATACATAGAATCCTTCCGCTCCGCGGAAGTAATGTGCTGAGGGAGGAGTTTTCAGGGCTCTATGCCGTATAGTTTAACATATATATATTCCGCTACCGCAACAAAGTGTAATTTTGCGTCAACCATATATTCCACCGGGACATTTTTATTCGTGAATTGAATAACTGCAGGGATTTTCACCGGTGAAAAATTCTAACCCTTTGGCTTGGCAGCAAGAATTATATAAATTGGCTATATTTTTCAGGATCTGTTTTCTTTCTGGTGTCGAAGTGAGTGGAGACTCTTCTGCAAAACGTGATTATTCATCACGAACGATTGTTTCTGATGGAAATCCTCTTATACAGGGCTGAAAAATAAACTGCCTAGCCGGATATTTTTTGCGAATACTTTTGCCGAACATGCCAAAACCGGTTAATTTTTATTTGGAGGTGAATTGTGGGTGTACACGCTCATATCCCTATGCGGTTTTGCGATTCAAATTCATCGATATTATTTTGGCGAATAGTTACAGTATTTTTTTGTCATTCGGGCTGTTACCTACTGATGAAATAAACACGTAAAAGATTCCACTCAATGTTGTCAATACGGACGCAGCATGGGGATCCATCAATGAAGTGGAGATATTAGACAAATAATTATTCATCATTCGAAATTAACCAGACCATTTGTCAACCTCCAAACCTCAGATGGACCGCAAACTGTTCCGATCATACCATTCATAATAATTAGTTGCATTACTCAACGATATTGGAGCTATTTTGAGCACTAATCGCCGGTGGGTTTGACTAATGAGTCGGCAGAGCCTTGATGCATGCGTTTCCGGATAGTTGGGGAACTTTGGGATGAATTCAAACTTCATCAAGCAATTGTGGATGGCTCACCCCCTAAACCAACTATCATATTCGATACCTTACTTTTCTGCAACATACTGTCAGCCAGATAGGTGTCCGTGAAGTTAGCACCCACAATTTCGAAAATGAAAAATATTTTTTTTTGCATCCGTTAGTAACTCTTAGTAACTATTTGTACCTAAAAATTTTCGTTTGTATTTCAAAGATACCGATAGAAGTCCTGGGCATCCACATTTTCGAAAATGCAGAAAATTTTCCTTTCATTCGTTAGTAATTCGTTAGTAACAATATGTAACATAATAATTTTGGTTTGTGACCTAACCCTTAATGTCGAAATTATCCCCCTAAAATGCGAAATAACACCTACGTTTTCGAAAATGTAGAAATTTTTACTCTCTTGTTAGTGACGCGTAAGTAACTATTTGTAACATAATAATTTTCGTTTGTAACCTAACCCAAATGAAAAAATGACACCTCTAACATCCGAAGTAGGCACGCACATTTTTAAAAATGTGAAAATTTACATTTTGACTCGTTAGTAACCTTTACGGACAAACATTTTCGAAAATGTAGAAATTCTCGTTAGTAACTACATATTTGTACACAAAAATTTTCATGAAAAAATGACGAATGATGAGGGGGTCAACACTTCAACACGGAGACTCATGAAATACTTTCCAAACATGTGTGACGAAAGAATCAAAAATAACTGCAAGAAATGTTTTTCATAATAGAATTGTAAGTAAGATCGAGGTTTCACAGGTGTTATTCTCTCTGAACTTATTACTGGTGCTTTAAATCGTTTATTCGTAAATAATTTATTAGAACAACTCGGGCAGAATGGTTCACGGAATTATATTGTGAAATAGTCGCTCTCCGAATTCATGAAGGTCTTTTCATACCAAAAAAGGAAAAAGAATGAAACAATGACGAAGAGGCAGATGTTAGAGGAGCATATTAGAAATAGATCAGTCAGCAAGCAGAAAGTCAGCAAAAATTCATTGATTTGCGTGATCAAGATTCAGTCAACAGACGTGATCGTCGATATTATTCAAATTGGTTAGTATTTTAGAGGGAATGCCATCGCAAGTCCCTCTGTTCGTCCCGATCATTCGACAGGTCGATTTATCTCTATTTCATCCTTGATTTCATCTACTTTCAACAAGATGTTGGCCCGACACAAGGCACAAGATTACCTCACTTCTTGAATGGTCATTTTGTGAGAATTGTATTGGAAGGAGAGCTTCCATTGAACGGACTCCAAGGTCCCCTGATTTTATACCTCTCCACATTTTTGTGGGGGCAACACTTCTAGAAGATATTCGTTAGAGAATGGTGTTACTATGTAATTTTAACACCTGAAACGTTATACACATAGAGAAAATGCTCGAGAAAATGTTAAACAGTTACAATATTTCTGTTTGGAAATGAACAGTAGGAGTAGGCAATTTGAACATCTACAACCATCACGTCCTATAATCTTTTTCACATTGAAAGGAGCTCCAAACAGAAAATTTCAAGCATTTTCATGAATTGAAATTGTACGACCTACAACATTATTGCCACTTGAAATTATATATGGGATTTTCTCCCCGCTGAAGAGGACGAATGTCATACCTGTCTCGGCATTTTTCCGAAAATCTCTTACTCACGGAAATATCCCACTGAACTCTTTTATATGGGCCACTCTGTATGTGTTCCAAAAAGAACGTATTTGTATACGTATTTTCCATGCATTCTGGGTTTCTGTGAAACCCTTCATAAGCTACTTAAATCATGTGCGATTTAGAATGATGGGTATGTTCTGTGTAGGCTTTGTTACTGTGTCCCGACGCCACCTTAGGCACAACAGTGAATGTACCTACTACCATTAGATTCTTGAAAATGGCGAAGAAACTGTGGTTAGTTGCGATTTGCTCAGCTAACATTGCATTCAAGACAATTCCTCAGAAAAATTTCATCTTTTCCTGGATTATTTGAAGGTCAATTTTGAATAAAATTGTACCTAATTTTCGAATTTGGGACTGAAACTAGTCTCAGTCAAGAATAATCCTTCGAATCTCAGTAGTCGGATAGACTCTGAAGGTTTTCACAAGATCGTTGGAGAATTATGATGAAAATATTACAAAAACACAACCCTTTCAAAACTGCCTTTTCTACCTCGTCAACCTCATTGGAAATAATTAATCAAAAGAAGCTTCCTGGAATCTCCATTGAACAAAAAAGCGTTTTTCCGTATTCTGCTCCTGAAACCTCAATTGTCAATTAGTGAACGCCTGGAATTCATGGTTTGTCATAACTTCGAATCTACTCTTGAGATTTTTCTTTGTCAGTTTCCGTTTTCAATACAACTTCAATAATCCCAGCCTCAACTCGAAGGGACTATTCTATCCAGTAACTAAATTTCAGCTGCCACGTTTTATTGGCAGACACACAGGATCATAAAATCGTAAGAACAAGGGGAACTGCCAAATCCCCTAGTGTGGCGGAAGTTGCTTCACAGTTTCACACCACCGCATACGAATATTCGAGATTCAGTTCTTTGCTAAAATAATTCGATCTGTCGTATCTGGATGTAATAGAGGACTTCGGCCAAAGATTCACTAACACCATTACGAAATGTTTGGTTTAGAATCCGCTTTTTTCAACTGTTCATGTTGAATTTAGGTTGTAATAACCGTCCGTTGCCTCAGACAATTGAAAGAAAAGGCGAAAATGTTGAGTCATTTCCATGATATGTTCCGGGAATCTATATTTTCATAGTGATGTCTTCAAGAAGGACACTAATTTAAAAGCAATAGCATGAATGACCTAAACGTCATACATACATAGGTCATACTGCACAGGGAAAAATGTAGAGACCATTTTATTTTGATTTTAATGCAACCCATCATTCCGAATTAGTGAATAGAAAACCTAACTCAAGTTATAAGGATTAATTATGTTCGAAGCGGCTCTTAGGTCAGTCAAAATCGGCACACAAAATCGCTAAATTAGAAAAACAGGATGTAGGTATCTCTGATTTTTTAGTATGTTTCTTGGACCCAAGAAGGCTTTGTATACCCAAGTTTGCAACTCTCGAAAAGTTGTGGAAACATTTTTTTTACACACCAAAAACCACAAAATTTGTGGACTTGTTTCGGGTTCTGCTATATATCTCCTAATCCATCCATTTTTCGACACAATCTATAATATACGGTTTTTGAGAGCATTAAATTTGTGAAACCTAAGCCCAACCGGAGCTCTGTATGTCAATTAATTTTTGGATTACGGCACTTTGAAAACAGGGCATTTGTTCCACAAATTAAAAATTTCAGTTTCACATCTTCTTTGGACTGATATCGCGTCGAAACTATTGATCTTACGATATTGGAAGGCCTATCCATTGAAGACAGCAACGAAAGTGACGGTCCAGGGTCATCAAAAACACGGCGACGAGTTTGACTTTGTCTACTGAATGTTTAATTTAGTTACAATACTTTTGATTATTTATGGTTTCGACGCAATCTCAGTCTAAAGAAGATGTAAGGGCAGCTTGCCACTACACTAAATTCGGAACTTCATTGAATACTGAGTCGCAAATCAGATGCATGCGCATAATAATATCCCGCATTTATTATGCGTGCGCATCTGATTTAGGACTCAGAGCTTGAATTAGTTCCGAATTTAGCGTAGTGGTAAGCGGCCCCAAAACAAAAATTTTTAATCTGAGTTCAAATTAACGTCCATGTAGATATAATTAACTATTTTTTTATAACAGGAATCTGGACAATGAAATGATATAATTCTCTAAACCATATTTATTACATTGCCGACGTTTCGAAACTCTGAATAGTTTCTTTCTCAAGGCTAAAATAACAATAGATAGATGAGTATTTTCTTGGCTAGATATTCCGGTACAAACCTCATAATAAGCAGTTTAGTCGATATTTTTCTAGTTCTTATAATATATCGTATTTCATCTTCTATCATTCAAAATCTTTTTAAAAACACAAATAATACGGAAATCGTTATAGACAAGATATCTGTGACACATGTGGCACACAAACACGACAGGAAGGTTAACCAGTCAATAATATATAAAATTGACTTTTCTTCTTCTTCTTTTTAAATATACATCAGTCTCAACTGTCGATCAATCAGAACAGAGCAACTTGAACAGCCTACATCGTATGAATAACAAACTCCTAAAAACAGACATCTCAATTTCGTGTCAGCATAATACTACTTCATATGATATTGTTGTAAATAATATTTAAGTTTTGTATATCCTCTCTGTAATATACAGTATTGTGCTTTCTTATCTGTAACATCTCGCTGATCAATCTTCTGTTATAATCAGGTTCTCTGTCCAAAACCTCTACATTGTTAAAATCAAATTTATGTCCCTGATCATGTGTATGTGCTGTAAGCGCTGTTTTCTGTGTTTTTTCGAGATGTTTAGTGTCATTTCTATGTTGTCTCATTCTATTATGTAGCGTTTGTTTTGTCTGTTCCACGTAACATTTATCACAATTACCACAAGGAACCATATACACCACACAGGACTGGTTTAACAATGGGGTCCTATCCTTTAGAACGCTGAAAAAAGTTCTAGCAGTTAGAATATAATAAAACGCTGCCGTACAATTGAATTCTCTGAATATTCTGTTTATCTGGTAGGACAATCCGGGAATAAAGGCCAGTCTACAAAACTTCCTGCCATCACCCTCCACAACTTCACCGGTATTCACAACATTATCATCTTCTCTGTTACCTCCCCTCAATAGTGTACTATTTCTATTTTCAGTTTTCGAGTTTTTTTTCTAATATAGTTATTCATTTTTGTTTTTACATAGTAAGCGGGAAAATTTATTTTTTATTGATATATCTTTGACCTTTTTTAAATTTTCTGACAAAAATCTCTTATCACCTAATAGGTATGCTCTATTCAACAAGTTTTTGATGACATTTTTTTTTTGTTGTGCACTATGGTTAGATAGAAAGTTAACACATCGATTAGAGTTAGTTAGTTTTGTGTACCAATTTGAAATCAGGGAGTCCCTTATTACAGTCAAGTTCAAGAAATTTATGCTACCGTTATTCTCTACCTCAAGTGTAAACTGTAGTTTATCGTGGAAGGAATTAAAAACGTCTAGTGTTCTATCAAGTTGTGTTTCAGGTATAAGTAGCAAAGTATCATCAACATAAAGTTTCAAAAGTGGAATATCAAAGTCCAGTTTATGTATAGCATACTCAAAAACTTCTTGCATTATTAAATTGGCAATGGTGGGACTAACAGGTGAGCCCATTGCGGTACCTTCGACCTGTTTTGAAAAAGCATTCGTCAAAGTAAAGTAACTGTTGTCCAAACACATATCAACAAGCGACACAAAACTTTTCTTATCAAGGTTTGTGTAACTTTTTATGAAATTCCATCTAACATTCAAAGTCTGGTATACCAAAGCCCTGGGGATATTAGTGAACAAAGACACAACATCAAGTGAAACCAACACATACCCAGAAGGTACAATTATTTCCTTCAGTTCTTCAACCAACGCAAAAGAGTTCTTTACATTATACCTCGAGACAGACAAAACAGAACTCAGAATATTATGAACTACTCTTCCGATGTTGTATGTAGGTGAGTCTATGCAACTCACAATGGGTCTTAAACATAAGTTTTGTTTGTGTGTCTTCCTAACATAATATAACTTAGGGGCTATACTATTATGCCTAATTAACAATTTATATTCATTCTCTAGAATTATTGACGAATCTGGTTTAGAGAATTATATCATGTCATTGTCCAGATTCCCTATAAAAAATAGTTAAAAATTTTTAATTTTTCGAACAACTCGCCCATTTTCGAAGTGAAAAAGAAAAAAAAATATACACAATTTTTACGATTCTGCCGAAACTACTGGCAACATTATAATGAAATTTTTTAAGAATATGCTTTCATCTAATGAATTTGTTTTTATGTCTGACTCTCATAGAGGACGCTAGTAACACGGTTTGTACTAAGTAGTATTGAAAATACCTTTTTTGATATTCGATTTATTAAAGTAAATTTCATTCAATTTTACAACAAAATAGTACTTTTAATAAAACTCGATACTGTGCACTGTTTCTGAAACACCCTCTATATTGCCCTAAAGGATCCTAACAACATACCAGAAAATCAGAGATACATCATGTTTTTCTAATTTATTGTCGATTTTGATTGGCCTATCTATGTGCTGGAAGATTGTTTGTTCTCATATTATTGATTTTGATGCAATCATTTTGCAATGACATTTTTTTTCGTCTATTGTTTAATTAATTTTTAATTCTAAGTACAAATACTCATTTGTTGTTATTGGGGATAATGTTGGTATAAATAGGTACCTATTGCTTGAACTTTATAGTCTAGCATACAATTTGTGATACCTATTCACTCTTCGCATGGCAATTCTGATGAAAGAACCTTATTTAATTTTTATTCGTCTATACTTGATGAGCAAGGTCAGTTTATATAGTATAAAGAATTTAATTATTCATGTAACACAGAATATTAGATTAATATTCAAACAAAATGGGTCGCGTAATGCGCAAACAATATTGGGGACTATTCCCCTGAAAAAATTCAAACCATATATGAACGCTTATGATAGCAGCGGGCCATCATTCTCTAATAGATAAGTTGTATGAAGCTGTGGAACCAGAAAATTTTCCAAAGATCTCATAATATACAAACAATCAAAGCACAAAACAATATCTACAAATCGGTGTGAAATTATCATTTTACAATGAAAATAAGAAATAATTGTTGCTATTTTATTGATTTTATTCATTTATTTTTCTTTCTTGTCTTCATTGTTAAAAGATAATTCCACATCGATCTGTAGATATTGGTTTGTGCTTCGATTGTTCGTATATTATGAGATCTTTGGAAAATTTTCTGGTTCCACTTGGACTCATTTCCTCCTTCTTATTGTATCGTTTCAGAGCCCTGAGGTAGATATTAAATATATCGAAATGTCCGCCTTTTAATAAAGCAGTTTTTTTTTCAAAGGACTCATACCTGTAACTTTTACAAATTATTTTTTAATAGTAATGCACCTGGAAAATATCCAGGTATCTGCAAGTGTGCTGCTTTATTATTTCTATTATTTAGGTACTGAATATTTTACCGACAAATAATATTTTCTGTTGAAGACCTTCTTCAACCCAACAACAAAATTGTGTTTTGGAAAATTCAACCATTATGTAGAAGCTGGTGTTACAATAACGATTTACTGTTAGTGTGGATTTTGGAGTCAATGCCAAGAATTTAAAAGGAAGATAAACTTTACATCGTGAATGACAGTTGGAACACTGATAAGTATTGGATGTCTCATATTGTTATTAAAATAAAATAACGAATGAAGCTGACCAATGAAACCCTGGAATTTAGCATACATTGCAAATTGATTAGATTTAATCATCATATCGCGTTTGTGAAATCAGTGTTTTCTTAATACCCTTCTGTATGAATCATCATTGCGGTCACGAATTCAGTTTTGGACCCTCTAGGTATTTTTGACACTGACGAATACTTCCTCTTCTCTTCTAACAAAAGAAGAAACCGAAGACCTAAATGGATGGATTATTCTGCGATAAATCTTGGGATGAGACTCGCGCCTCCTGTTCAACAAAGTAAGATGGAATCCCACGGGTCTGGAGGTGTTAAAAAAAGAAATGGAATGTTGTTTGACTATTTGTTAACCTTGCAACGGGTAAAAGGCACGTTCGTAACGAATTTGAATATAAGAATGAATTATTCAAACGACTTCTACGCATGGGTGGAGCTTGAAGGGAAAGTAAAACAAAAAACAACCTCTTGGGCGTCTCTCGGTAGGTGCCCAAATTCATACTTCACTGAATGTTCGCAATTTTCTCATTGAATTTCATTCACATGAATCGTTTTAATATTTCAACAACCCTGATGAATAATTATGCGATGATTTTAATCAAGGAACTGTAGAATTCTTGTATTATAAGTAACAATATACGGCTTGCCCACTCCGAGGTTCACTCTCATCTGTTGACTTCAACGTTATACCAAGATAAGACGATTCTTAATCATTATCCATTTTTTTGAAGCGAAAACCTCCAATCAGTATGGACACTCTTGGAACACAGGATACATGTTTTAAAATCTCAATGCTCTCTTTTGAGCATGGGCAGCAAGTTACAAAAAAATAGAACATATAATGTACATCGTTATACACAGTAAAAAAAAAGGTACAGTAGAAAAAACACTGAAATATTCAATAGAAAACTTGCTCCCTCAGAAAAATTTCTCAGAGAAAATCTTGACTTTATCAGACTTCAAATTTGTCTCATATATGTAACTGTTATAATGAAAAAAATAAGACACGTGCGTGAATTGTGTGAATTCTTCCGATGATTCACCACATCAAGGAAAACCTATAGTCCGAAAATCATTTCATTTGATAAAATTATTATTTACGAGATCTATTCGAAAATTACATTTTTATGGATTTTCAACAGCCTGTATGTCTTCAACGAAATAGCCAAAAAGTGTTTCTTTTGATCTCAGGAATGTTCCGTATATATGTACCGATTGAACACTTTTAAGAAAAAGAACAAATGGAAAGACAAAAAATTATTTGCCTTTGTGGAGGCCACATCGAGTAAATATTTGAAACATAGTTTTAATTCATATAGCAATCATCGAAATGAATTCCATCTTCAATTCATGGGCTCACAGATCTTTCATCATGAGGCTGGAGAAAAAAATCAGATTTTGTCTCTGAGAGTCGTTATTTCCTTCGTAAAACAAAAACTTCGTCTGTCGTGGAGCTTTTTTCCTAGTTGGGTACAAACCATTACTCCTATCGTTAATAGATCTTTCGTTTTCCAACGTTCGGTTGAATTTGAGGTCAAATTACTCGGACCGTCTTTAGTTTCTTTCGGAAGAAAATCATTGCGGTATCCCGCTTTCAATTAGAAACTGAATGAACAAAGAACATATACCTAGACATTTAAAACTGGGACCTTAATGAATATTTCTTTATCCCTGGTCCTGAAAATTAGACAATCTCCGGGGAAATTTTAGACATTTTGTTTCTTGGAAGTACCAGAAAAAATTAAAATTATATCCATGAATCGTGAAAATCCAAACACTAGTCTTTTACTTTCATATAAGGAAAAAACGTTTTTTTTGTTGGATCATTCATAATGGGTAGTCACAAAAACTACTGGACAAATATCCGAAATGTCTTTTTTTACAACCGTGCGGAGACAGTCACTTTTTAGCACTAGTGCGGAAAAGAGAATTTCTGTTGAATTTGTAAATACAACATGAGATCAATTGATCTTCCCACTTATATCTTCAGTTGAATATTTCAAATTATTCGGTTTCATCTATGTTATAACAATTTATTAACGTAATTATTCATTTGAAAAATATCAAGAAAAAAATCAGAAAAACCGTTAAAAAAATCAGTATACTCTTTTTTTAAAATTGTCAGATTTTCAAAGCGAACTTCATAAATATAAAATACATTCTTTTGATTTAGAGAGCTTTAATAATACAATACATATTGAAACAAAATGGTACCTAGCTGAGGTTAGTGCAACACAGTAAAACCATACAGGTCTGCAGTATGATTGTATGAGGAAAGGGAAAAACCTCAGCATGAATCATGGATAGCATTCATGAATCTGTGTACATATTTATTTCTATGTTATGGTCTATAATTTTTCATAGAAACCGGTTAATCAATGTGTCAAACCAAAAAATTTCAAAAGTGGTACTTATTGAATTATTTTTCAATTTATGATACGGTTGTAGAAAAAATATTGTTTTTATCTTGTACGGAAAGTATCTTTTCCGTACTCGTACGGGAGAGAACAACTTTCCGCACTTGATATAAAAATATCTATTTCTACTAAAAATATGTTCCACCTGGATAGTAAAATACTACATTCAATTCTGATTCAAATCAGTATTCAATCTAGAATTTAAATGTTTCTCGAAATTTGAGGAATTATTCAGGTACGCGTTCACTGTGGGAAGAGACATTTAAATCATTTATAGCCAACCTGGCGAAATTAATATTTATTTTTTTATATATTTTTCAGAATCACTAAAGCGATTATCAAACCTGTTTCACGAAGATGGTTAGGTTGGGCTCGAATGGCTATACGGCTTTTTCGGCGAATATTTCCCTCCTGTCAAAAACTTCATGTAGATAGAATGCAATTATCGAAAATTACAGCGATAATTTGCTTTGTAGAGAGCGAAAGATCCCTGCGATAATTGCACTGCTCGTATCCATAGCAATTTCGGGAAATATTCACCCGAATTACACTTGTGCATCAAAATGACCTGATAATTCTGCAGTCCAGCGTGTTGTTTTTGAAAAACTGCATTCGGTCACCTTCACCTTCGTTGTCGGGCCCTTTCTCCAAAAATGAAAATGAACTCGTTCAGTTTCTAGACAACACGCTGTCATGCAAAATTATCGGTAATTTCGATATTCGATATTTTGAATTTGTTGATATACATTCTTATATGGAGGATAATTTGTTTTATATTATTCACCTATATTCACAGAAAAACGTGCTCCATACCGCAACATGAATTATGGAACAGAAAACATTATTGGAAACATTTGAGGAGAACTTCAATTGCCTTTCACGATATTTAATAATAAATGAATTCTTCACAGTGTATTGCTTTAGAGATGAAAATCACTCACGACATTGGTGAAATACAAAGTTGAATCTATGAATTGATAATATCAAGTATTCAATTGGAGTATTTCTGTACCATTCACTCGATTTTGTTTTGTTCCATGATGGGTTAACAGTCTATAATAATCTATCAGTTGTTATTTTAAATGAACGTCTCACCATCAAAATTTCAAAAAGGTATAAAAACTGGACAAAAGGTTGGCTTCTTCTAGTTGGTGACCAGCCATTCACTATCGGCCATTTTTTGTCTCCACCCTGAGCCGTTTTTATTAAAGAGATGATTATATTTTACTCTTCCTGAAAGGATTTTTGAAAATCAAATATTTTAATAGTATATTCTAAAACAAGTTGCAGAACGGGCTCCTATTCCAACACGAATGTGAACGCACGAGCGCATTTTCTCTATTTCAGTGAAATACTCCCGAAATTCAAATACAAATTTAGATTAGACACCCTAGTGAGTTTTGTATTGTATCTTGACAGTTGGTGTGACTTACGCAATTAGGCAGATTACGAGATTTGAATTGATTTAATTTGAAAATTGATGGGATTGGAGGTCAGTATTGACAACCACTAAACAAAAAATATCTAAAAAAAAATGCTGTGATGAGTTCATTGCAGTACTACTTTTAGTACTGTTATGAACTCTGTTAGATAGTAAAATAGAGAAAACGCATTCTACCTGTTTTTATCCCAGAATTGTCCACTTCCTCTTTTAAATAATGAACTGATTTTTTAAAACGAAATTTCTTGGCTACCGGATTATAAGAGCAAATCATGTTGAGCAGTTCTATGGTACTTTCTGTTGCAAATGATGTATAACAGTCAATGAGTTTGATGAAAACTTATCAATTATCTCATTGAGCTCTTAAATTCACCATATTGCCTAAAACCAAATCACTCATTCGATTAGTCTACAAAGAAATCTATGAGATGGCATCGAAAGCTCATTTTGCATCAGAAATCCACGCATTTTTCCAGTGATCCTTCACGTGGATATATTGAGCCATTCCAATATCGTTACATTCAATCCAGAAATGGAAAATCTAATAAAAATTCAGTCAATGGATACTAAAAACCCATTTGGAATTGAATTGGTTGGATTGCATTACCACATTCAAATGAAACACACATCAACAATTATGTTGTAGCAATCTGTTTTAGGTGTATTTTGCATATGTTTCGTTTAACGTGGACGTTAGAGAATTATGTTTGTGGATGATTACATGAATAACACCACACCATATTCAATATATGTCGTTTATTTGAAGTGTTGGAACTCCATATTGTAAGATCTTTTTCTGTTGAATTATTTTGATTTATATTAGGTATATTAGAAAAATGAAGCTTTGATAATTGCAGTATGATCATTTTCATGATAAATTCCGACCTGAAATGTGCTTCATTCAGCAGAAAAACATATATTTGAAAAATAAGTTGCACCACTTTTACAATGAATAATATTATAAAACAGATCTAAAATTATTCCTTCTGCAAAAGCAAGGCGTATTATTCTACCGACCGAGGTACCAACCCTCAGATGACCGATTTCCATTCAGAATGTATTCTAAAGCTGGTTGGTAATTTCAGCCAATTCAGCGTGAAACAAAAATGGCGGAGGTATTCCTTCAGGTGGTTAGCGCCGAAAAGATGGGTTTTCGCCGACATCAATCGGTTGGCGCATCAAAAGATTGGGAACATGTGATTTTTCAACCATACAACAAACAAACACGGGCTGCTGTGCCAGGCTTTTCACAATATTGAAAGTTCTCACGAAGTAGCACTTTAATATCTTTCAGGCTGTCAGCAGAAATATTTTCAGCCAGAATGAAAGTTCCGGAGGCTGTGTTATAGCACTGGGATTAAATTGCTCACACACTTAGAGCGACAGTGGCGGGTATTGGAATTCGGACATTGTTTTTATTTGGGTTGATTGAATTCGGTTGTTTTTGCGCTCTTGTTTCTACGTTCGAATTGCATTCTGAGTACGGGAATATTTATTCACTTCAAAGAGCGACACAGAATTTAATAGAACTCATGGTATTTCGTTCATAAGTTAACCGAATTATCCCCGCTGAAAATAAAATCCAGCAGTATTGGAAAAACACATTTTTCAAATATAGAGGGCATTCAAAATATTCAGGTTTTTTTTTTATTGGATATCTTGAAAGAGCCAGATTATACATTTTTTGAAGGGGGACTCCCATTTTTTGGCTAGATAGACGAATACAGAAGAGTTTGTCGAATAGCCAATTTTTATGGGAAACTTATTTGCGAAAACTTCATGTCAATATCCATCACCTTCAAATAATAGACTCAAATGTCTATTTCGATATATTGTTACGACCTTTCTTCTGTTGAAAATGTTCCTTTTCTGCGTGGCATACTTCATGCAATTTTACGAAAATAGTTGAGGTTTCTGCAATATGCCGATATTCCATTAGATAGATTTTTGTGACATGTTCTTCCGAGCATTTAGGCCGTCGTCGTAGATTAGTTCTCGACGTTTCGCCAGTTCGAGTGTCTGGCATCTTCAGGAGTTATATTTCAGGAGATGTTCTCACTGAACCGAACTGCCTGAGTGTGACGGGGACGCACTCAGGCACTGAGGCGAAAGCCTCAACCAATTCAGATAGATTTTTTTCAAAAATTATTGCCAGTAACAAAATATCGCTAACAATAAAAGAAGAACAAGTCAAAAAAACAATATGAAACTATAAAGTATCCTGTGTTTTACAGAAATCATAATATTCAGCCAACGAATATGGCTCACATTTTATCAAAATATTTGAAATCCCTTGTCTGAAAGACCTCTTCTCATAAATTCTTTGGAGTCTTATAGGGAGACCATTAAATAATGAAAATATGTATGCATGTCTTGTATTATTACAATTTTTATTCTGTATGAAATATTCCTTATGTTTAATTGTGAATAATAAACATTTGAACACATAAGACCACTGATCGTTAAAATGTTGTTTTCCCTGAAACATCCTCTGCATGATTTCCTGAATTTCGTCCTGAACATTGTTCTCAAAGCAAGTTTCTGGGTAATGAAAATTCTATTAACTTGTGAGCATTTACCCAAAAAGGTCATACCATAGGCCAAATAAGGAGTAAAAATTTGCATAGTATACAGTCTTTAGTATATCTGGTCCAACGTGATTCCCCAGTACATTATTCAATGAAGTGATATGTGCGTCCCATTTCAAATTAGAGTTAATATAAACACCTGAAAATTTGATAGTATTCTCGTCAGTTATATCACAATAATTATCGAGTTCAATATCCTGTAGGAAATCGACAACTGACCGATCAGTATGAAAGATCATACACTCTGTTTTCTTAATATTCAAAATTAAATTATTATCAGAACACCATCTATTAATGAGAACGAAAATTTCCTGTGCACCAGACTCTAAATATTCGGGACCAGAAACGCTGGTTTTGTGAATTGAAAGTTGACCTAAAAACCTGTCAAAAATAAACCGAATATATGAATACATACTCTTTTTTATGGCCGACATTGGTATCTCATCATATCCATACGAAGCCTTGTTTTTTAAAGTCTTAACCTCGGTCTTAACTAATTTCATGAGTTCATCAGATGAAGTATCAGACATATAAAACGTGAAACATTTATTTCCTGATGACTTTTTCTTAAATTTTTCGTGATATTAGGAGCTATATTAACAAAGAAATCATTAAATCTGCAATGAAATTTGCTTCTTCAAGTCGAATTTCAATGTTATTGTCTTTCGATTTACCTGTCAGTTGATTTATAATACTCCAAGTGGCCTTCGATTTGTTATCTGAGTTTGATATTTTTTGTCCAAGATGTGGCATGTACATTGTGTTCCAAATTGGTTGGGACTGCACTGCATCTAAGCTATTATTGAAGATAGACACATGCGGTTTTTCGCGACCCCGTGTCACTTTTTTTGTAAAACTTTCAAATCCACAAACAGAAATATTCCAACATCTTTTGTTTCTGAAATACAGGGAGAAAACAAAAAATATGCACTTTTGGAGATGTCATTATTTCTCAGGCCCTGTATGAGATAGAAAAAAAATTGAAACTGCTTATAATAGATATTTTTAAGTAGAAGTCAGTGGTCTTATATAGGGCCCGAGAAATAATAACATCTCCAAAAGTGCATATTTCTCGTTTTCTGTATTTCAGAAACAAAAGTAGTTGGAATATTTCTGTTCGTGGATTAAAAAGTTTTACAAAATGTGATACAGGGTCGTGAAAACCGCATGCCTCTA
The DNA here is from genome assembly GCA_038502775.1 of Hippodamia convergens. Classification (NCBI taxonomy): domain Eukaryota; kingdom Metazoa; phylum Arthropoda; class Insecta; order Coleoptera; family Coccinellidae; genus Hippodamia; species Hippodamia convergens. The sequence continues at coordinate 20,065,972 of CM076610.1, forward strand.
TCTTCAATAATAGCTGAGATACAGTGCAGTCTCACCCAATTTGGGACACTGTACATTATTTTTGAATGGACACTCCGTATATTTTTACGTATTTCGGTTGAGCTCAAAATTACCATTCCAAAACTTCAGCATTCGTGTTCTGAAGTTATATTTGATAGGCATGGACCGTGACTCACTCTGTACAGACCTTCTAAATTTAATCTGGTGAAGCCGAGGGTGAAGCTTTTGGACTGTGGAACAATTAGAATATAAATAAATAGTTTTACTGAAATTCATATATTTGATCAACACTATAACAATCTGAACTCTATTTGAAATTAATGAGGAATGTCACTCTTAACTACATACATGAGGAAAAATAAAAATTAACTACACCAACAAACCGCAACGATGAACAAGAGAAAAATGAGTCATAGTATAGTTCAAGATGACGAAGGGATAGGATTTGAGACCGTTTGATCAATAAGAGAGTTGTCTATGCACAAACTATTCAATTTTGGTTGTTCACCTCACTCCTTCTTGTATTTCAAAGGACTATAGTTACCTATCAACTTAGGGTTTGTTGTGCTTTTAGAAAATTATATGTACAGTGGAACTTCCCTACAGCGAACGTCTCTACAACGAATTTCTCTGTATAACGAATTTCGTATCTGTCATTGCACCTTGAATCCAAATACCCTGTTAAAAACACCCTCTAAAACGAAGTGAATTCTCTCTATAACGAATTATTCCAAGAAAGTCACTCTCTAAGTGCGTATTGGTAAGAAGGTTTTTCCCAGAGTATACTTAGGGATGGTTTTTTCCGTAATTCTGTCGGACGTAGGTAATAAATCCCGATCTAAACCTTTACGGCGGACGGAGAGTTCCTTCTGAAATAGTTGTAGTGTAGATGCACCCCTGGCTATACAGATTGTTCAGTTTTTATTTTCGCTCGTTAATGAAGATAGTAGTGTGAAAATGTCTAGAAGGAAGTGCTTGAGTTAATTATGTATAATGTATTCAAATAAAAAAAATGCAAGTGAACATTGCTTTTTTGACACTTGACAAAATAAAAAAGAAATTCTGCATAACGAAATTTCTGTATACCGAAATTTTTTTGTGGATTTAGCGTATTCGTTATAGGGAAGTTCCACTGTATTTTGAATGAATCTGCAGTTCTGACAAGAATATTCAACCTGTACTGAGTTACTGAATGAGCTCCGTTAAACGTTTTTTATTGCCGATTATCTTGCCCGAACCATCTTTCATATCGTTTACTTCTCAGACACAATTTTGGTGGAGCCGTCGTTTAATCATTAAGTTGTTTTTGTGGGTGTAGAAAGCAGACAGCTTTCTTCTCCCATCATCACTAATTCCTTCTTCAGACTTTCAACTTCTTCTGGTGATTACATCTTATTCGAAAGATTTATGTTCAAGATTAAAGAGGCCGCAGTGAAGAAAAATTGAGTATTTTATACAATATTTAGAATCCTACCTGATGTTCAATCAATCTAAACAATATATGAAATTTCTTTCCGAGAAGAGAAGAACAAATCCATTCTTTGTCACACAGATAGTAAGAACAGGTGTTCGATATGGCAGGGTTCAAATTTTTTGGCCCGGTGCTATCATAAATCATAGCTGCAATGAATATTAAGTGAATTCTTCTCGAATTCGTATCTTATAGCGTTGAGATCGTGAATAATGAGCAAAAGTTTGAAATGATCATAAAAGCAACCTTTGGACCAGACTGCTCAGAGTGTAGGTTCACCCTTATATCTTCATAACGGAGGACGGTGTAAAAGCGTTGACAGAAACCCTCAAAGGGGTGATAAATTTTGCCTACAGCATTTCTTCCCGGGATTTAGGGCCCGAAAAATGGGAAAAATTACTTTGTTTCGGCGGAAATTCTTGTTTAACAAATCGGATACCTAGTGTAATGGAATTTTCCGCAGAATTGGCAAATTGGTCGACAAGATTACGGTTTGAGTCGGGAAAGTGAATCTCCTACTTCGGATTGAGGGCTCTGGAGTTGATAAAATGTTCTGGAGTTACTAGGATGGTTCTAATATTATCTAGACAAATGCTCTGGCACGTTTATTCATCATCGAAAAAATTTACAAAAATTCACAGATTTTCTAGGTAGTTACCCCCACTAGTTACGCATCGTTCCGGAAGCGTTCTGATGCGGGTATCGAAGAAATAGTACGAAGTAATATGCGTACGAACTCATCTACCTTGTCGTCGGTGTTGAATCTTTAACTTCCGAGGGATTTTTTCAATGGTCCAAACCTGTGGTAATCACAAGGTGATAAATGCGGTCTCTAGGGAGGGAGTTCCAGCGTGCGACGCGCGGTATGAGGGCGCGTGTTATCCTGGAGAATACTCGCAATTTCACGCCTTCGCACACTAAAAAAACGAATGACAATACGTTGCGCAACGGCCGTCGACACTTGACGTTCATTGAACCACCCTCTTAATACGAGAATCTCTACTTAGAAGGGATCTTGTTACCGGATGGAAACTAATTAGGTACCACCAAAGTATGACTGGAGCACAATTCGTTTCGACTCTGGAAAATTCTGGTTTACGGATTTATTAGCTTCGCGAGGATTTGAATATGTCATTCATCTCCGATCTATTGAACATAAAATTCCACTCATAGATAACTCATGTGGGTTGAAATATAGTTTTCGTGGTATATTACAGTTTCTTCATGATGTAATTGTCTCATGTTCATTCCATTTTAGATTATGTAGAATTCATAACACATTCTCGTCCAGGTATCCATTCCTCTTTGATGATTATAGATGACTATCGTGCTCTAAAAGTTCTAATTTCACCGAAATAAATTTTGCTCGAACAGACCTGACGAACTTCTTCTGAAGTAGATGAACTTGAAAAATTATTAAAATAAGTGGGAATTATTCTATCAGATTTTTAGGCAATGTTTGAAATAGTTACTCATGAAACACTCCATATGCTTTGCTGCAAAGCATGTGTTACAAATATTTACACTTTCAAGGGAGATTGAAACTCAATTTAAACTTCATCGAAGTCTCGGAGATTTTCTCAACCATGGCATAGCAGGAAGACAATTCTATAACTTCGAGAGTAATAATACTCCTAACCTCCAATCTCTTGAAATAAATAATTCTCCCAAAATTGCGTTGAGAATTTTCCAGCCATGCAACGAATATTGAAACGTTAGCGAGCGGCGGCTGTTCAGGACTTGTTATCAACAGCGTAATGTATTCAACTCTCTATGTACTTCGGAAAAACGCGTTGGGAATTTTCCTTTCACTTGGGTGCTTTCTCGGAGAATTGAAGAACTCCCAGGGCTCAGATGGTCTGACTTTCACTGCCTCAATTTCGAGAAGCCATCAGCAAAAGCAACAAATCGTCACGGGCAAAATTGAAAATTTGTACCCTGCCTGTTTCGGATTGAATTGCGAAGACAGAACTTAAACTACTAGAGATGAACATTTTTCATCTATTCTAGATAGCTCAGAAAAATTCAGTTACTTAGAACCTATATTGAAAACAAAAAATCTCAAAGAAACATAAATGCATTAACAACATTGAATACAAACACATTTTATTCGTCTAATATCATATGCCGACTCCTTCTCTCTTCAAGTGATATAATTGCAACTTTTTTATTTTCTCTTATTTGTTTGAAATTCGTTAATAATAATAATAAGCCAAAATTGAAACGATGACGTTCAAATAAAAAAATCCGCCTCCCACATGAGACGCCTATGGCGTGACCCAGGAAACGGCCATTTCTATTTGTATTTCATTCTGACGGATGTGCCCATCTCTTTCTATATGTTCTTTCCCAAAACAAACCCGATCAAATCAAACTTGATCAATCGAACTAGTGAGCGGAAGCTTCCAGCGCAGTTCTTTAAAGCAGCGCGTTTCAATCTTTTTCATGACATGACCCCCATAGTTTGAAAAAATATCGTGACCCCCAATCTTTTTCATGTATGTTGAAAATATTCAGATGAATGTAGATAATAACTGTGTAGGAACATCTATATATTTATTTTGCAAGCAGCAATGTTTCATCTAATATGCGGCCTTCATCAAGTAAAGTATACATCAAGTCATTAATATATCGTACATCAAGAGATCTTACATACAACACTTGAACAACAAGAATAAAACAATAAAGCAATCAACCACGATAAGACTCGCCTTCAGAATAAATTATTAATATATGAATATGTGAAAATATACATTGAAAATCAAAATAGTCATAAACAGAACATTCACAACAACCAATCGATGTGGTGCGATTGAAAAAAATCATATAATTAAATCTAATCTATCTAACATTCGTAGGCACATACTCCGTTTTTCTAATATATTTATCTTTCGCGAGGCACGGGTTGAGAAACACTGCTTTAAAACATCCGACAATTTATCTTTGTCAGGTTAGATTCGCATCTGCGGACATTGTGCGAGTCACAACCGGCACAGACCTATTTCAGCACGGACATGTTTCAGCGTGTTCCACATGTGAAGGTATGTCTAGGTATGTTCCGTAGATAACGTGAACTAATTTTTTTGTCGAGGCAAGGTGAATTGATATTTAACTACTCTCCACTACTTTCCTTCTGAATGCAAATTGTCATGGGAGACGAATTTATAATTTATCTAACTGTTGCCTGCCATTTCACCAATTAATCCAATATCAACATGACAATACGTTATTAGTGCACCATTTTATACAACAAAAAGCGGGTGCTACTTCCCATAACCGAAGTCGTGAACGTAAAAAACAAACGAATTGTTGTTAACCACGATGAAAGATATCAAACTTAAATTAAGAACAAGGGAATAAGAGTATTTTGCGTGTCTGCTACCGCTAGTTCTGATCACGAAACTCGCTTAAAGCTTGAATTGTGTCCATGTTGAGGTAAATGCAGAATGACAAGGTTCAAATGATGCGTTTCAGACACGCTCGTCTGTCGATCGCTAATGGTTTGAATGGGACGAAGCTGGTGAAAATGGACGAACGTGTTCACCAACGCTGGGTTACACACGAGCGTAGGAAAAATGTAGGTACCACGTTACCGTTATTCTATGACCGAACCTGAACCTCCGTTCATCCATAACAATGAACTTTAAACGTATAATACGTATAATATCAAGAGTTCCCATAACCTGAGTAACCGAGCAATAATAATAAATATTTATTTGAAAAATGAATGATTTTTTTCTGATGGAAACAGAAAGAAATGGAGAATGAGAACACATTGGACATTGAACATTGAGTCGCGTTCAAATCGGCTGAAATTTCATTGTTTCTGTAAGATGGGTATTCGGAAAATTGAGACAATCAGGTAAGTATAAAAATATCGTATTCTCCTAACTCGAGATTGTATACATGTCTTCCTAGAATTTCTAATACTTAACGATAATGACTATAAAGTCTCGCTAACACCAAATCACATTTTGTCTGACAATGCCGGACAAAAATGCCAGGAAAAGTGAAGTTATCGTGCAATTATTTGCCTGCAAAATTTTTCGATGTACCTGTGTTGGGACACACTGACGAAAATCCGAATAAATTCGGCGTTTCCATCAGATTTTTCAGATTTCGACAATTTCTCTGAGAAAAATATGTATATCATACTTTAAATTCATGTGGAATTCAAAGAGTAATCGAATTATGAATGAAACATTGAGTGTTACTCTCAAAGACGAAAGTTGGTAAGTATCTGAATTTTTCCAAGAATTCATTTGTCAAAACAAAGCTTAAATATAAAGTTTCAAGTGCTCATTTATAATCTTCCTTTAGAATAATAATAATAATAGACTTTATTTATTCACAATATTACAAATATGTGAAGAAAAGGCGAAGTACAGTAAAGCTGATTTTAAACTAAACTTACGGTCATCGTGAATCACCCTGTATATTGAAATCGTGCTACCCATTAAAAAATCTTCTTCATTTTTGAAGAGATGGTCTACCTATGGTTTCATTGTCCAGTGCTCTCACATCAGATGTTCATGTAGATGTAGACCTTGTAGGAACAAATCACACGCCTATCATATATTTATATCAACAGTTTGATACCATTAAACATAACTCCTATCACGCACCCTTAGGTAATGATAAAAATTGCCTTAATTTTTTCCTAGATTCTCGCGAACATAGAATAGAGAAAATGAAGGAAGAAGCGTATCATCGATTCAGTAGGCAAACGGCGAGGCAAACGGTTTTGATCGAAATCGACCATCAATATTGGGAAATAATAAATCTTAGTCTCCATCTTAGTATTTCGATCTGGATGCTATCCTTTTGGTGTGTTCCAAAGCATCGACTGATAAGGTCATTATCCGGCTTGTTGATGTGACCGAGAGTCACCTTACTCACAACTTTATTAATTGTTTATCCAAGAATTGTCCCCTGGGACATTTGAGTAACGAATTTCATGTTCTAACAACCAACCACAACTCGGTATTTAATTGACATTCAATCCAATCATTGCATTGGTTGGTCTTATTTTGTTTTGATCATTATATAAACTAGCCAGTATACAGGGCGGGACTTTGGCTATAATACATATTATTTAAACTTACTGTAATTGAAAATCCGGAGAAACAACATTGTTTTCTAAGATTGACGTTTGAATTTTGGCAACAAGATTGTTTTATGCATTCTCTTTATATCTACGGTATATCATCTGTCGAGTTGATTAATAAATTCTCACGAAAATTTTGTACGAAGGATTTCAAAATACAGTAGAGGCTCGATAATTCGGAAAACGATAATCCGGATATCTTTCTCGTCCGGATTGACGTCAAGATTGTATTATGGATCTTATAATTCGGATCGCAGGACTCAATAATCCGAATTTGCGATCGTTGTATGCGTGGTTATCAGTTCTAACTGGTCTTAACCTGACTTCTTAACGGAAAATCAATTGTATTCTTATTTTGAAGGTCGGACGTGTTTTGGTTTATAATTGTGCACAATGGTAGAGTGTTTTATTTTGTTCATAATTAAGCACTCTTCTATTTTTAAAATCAAAAAACAACGTAAAATTCTGATTATTTCGAATAATATGTTTGCTTTGTCATTTCGAGAATGAAGCTTATATTTATTTCAAACATTTTTCAAATTGTAAGACGCGATATTCCGGATTTCTCATTAATCCGGATTAGCCCTAGCATTAATTGATCCGGATTAGCGAGTCTCTACTGTATTATGATCAGTTGGAAATAATATTGAACGCATTTTCCAATTTTATTTGTTTGATTTCACCGGGAAATGAAAAAATCCCGACTTTCTCTTTTATTGACACATATTTTTTTTCTTAAAAACCAATAAAATGCGAGAAACAACATGAATTAAGATCAGAAATATTTTTTTTTATGTCTTAAATTGACAAGTTGAGCTAGCTTATGAATGAATGCTTTCATATTTATAGCTTTGTGAAGAAAGACGCTATTGTTGATGAACAGCCCTGAAAACTAAATTGCGCATGTTCTCTTCATTCCGATTTACTGATGCATCATAAACGGCAAGTTGTTGAAAAGTTTTAACCATCACAAGATTCGCAATTCGAATTTTTATAACGATGTTGATCATTTTTTAATGTTTCATTGCCTCTCTTGTTTGTTTTTTTCAAATTACTTTGAATCAAATAGCCAATTTTGTTATTATTTTTAGGTTGTAAAATTTTCAGACAAACCTCATACAATTATACCGTTATTACGTGAGCTAAATACGTTGTTGAGCTATGGGCAGGTATGGTCCGATGGGTCACGATCTTTCCTAGTTGGATAAATGTCGACTCGACTCAAATGGGAGCATGAAAGTTAGTATTTCATGTTTAGTCATCGCAAGTTACCTTGAAATCATCTCAATTATTCCCCGCACACGATGCTGTCATTTTTATTTTGGTGCACCATTGAATGGGCTATTCAATCTGGAATTGATTGAACTTTGTCCATCCTTAATACTTTTATTATAGTGATAATCGAAAAATCAAGGAATAAAAATTAATATTGAATCAAAATTTCTTTCGATTATATACTTTTGCCATCATCCATCACCATGATCATCAATTCTGATCTCATTTCACCGATCATTTCACTGCCGTTTATGATTATTCTATCCAGTCGCAATTGAATCGTAAAAAATTACGCGGCTGCTCAAAGAATACCATTTTAAAAATGACATCATGAGCAAGGAGGGCGAGTCGCCCTTCTGTGTAGCAAGATTATAAAAAAAGGATGCGAAATCTGGCTATCTGAGTGATTTGCCACTTTACTACGTTTCCCTTGCCTGAATCAGGTCGCTGAACGTTCTCACAACAACCTACTCACCTAGACGTGGCCACTCAAACATATCTTATTTCTGCAAACAGGCTCATGAACATTTCGCGCCCTTTCTGTATCGCTGATAATTCCACTATCTGGAATTCCCACTTGCCTCAGTGATCACAGTTCTAATGAATGCTTCAGATGACTAAAAGACAGCTTTATTCCTAGCTAATTAGCTTATCTACTTTCCGGAGGTTACTTAATTTTGTGAAGCTATCATGCTATCCATTCCCTATGCCTGAACATGGACAAAGAAACATGTTAAATAGTTCTGACTGTTGAACACGAAAGAAAAATTTGACTAAAAGATACGATAATTGACTGATTCATGATCTGATAGGAATTACTAAATGGGTGTCGAGAGTAGAATGAAAATACGTGACGGCTGATTCGATTGATGAATCAATTGATTTCAGTTTGTTCGGACTTAAGATATCGAATCTTTCAGTAAAAATTGACTCCACGACTGCTACAGACTATAGCTCTTCTTACATCGAATTTGACCATAGAAAGTCAGTATTCCATCACTTGATATGGATATTCATTCTACAACACCTAAATCGATTTCAAGCGAATCACCAGTAATGACCGTGATTGTTGTTCAGTTTGGTTCTTGTTTTTTGCCCTTTAGGAATAACCATGAATAACCAACTTCAGCTTGAGTGCAATCCTAGTTTTTTAAGCATTCCGACTGAATTTAATTCCCACAAACTATTACGGAATATTCATTCCGTAACACCTTTGAAAACATAGGAATAAAATCGATCTGTGTTCCGAATTAATATTTATTGCAGTTTGCAAAACGACATATTCATCTTGTATTGAAAGATTCAATATCCAGCGCTTTTTTAATAGTCGTGGAGAAATTATAGTCTGTTACTCGGTAAGAATGAAAATCCCATACGAGTGATCATTCCGAAGGCGAGCCTGAGGAATTACGAGTATATATTACTATAGGTATTAACCTGAAAACTGGAAAACAGGTAATTTATTTAACCACAAAATACTACACACTGAATTATTTATGGTATAATTACAATATAAATTGCAATTTTGGTACACATTATTAGTATTGTTTGAAATCTTTGTTAACTCATTGATAATGTTGGGTGTAGGTACATCATTAATGTTGTTGAAGGTTCTACCTGTACAGTGAGAAGCTCGAGGAGTAACTGCAGGATTTTTTGCTTTCTGTTTTTCAGCTGGAAGTTCTGAGTCGTCACTTCTATGGGTGTTTATGATGTTAGAATAGGTCAGATAAGACAGACTCAAGTTGGCTGAACTGTCGTCGCTAATTTCAATTAACTGTTGTCACCTACCCCTGCTTTAGCTAAGTAACCGATTTCTGAGTGGTTTTTTATTTTTATTTCTCTTGTTTTTAATCCTACCTTCCTGTCGCTTCTTCAGTCCACTTCAAATGTTCGTTTTTTCCCACTGGAGTGTTTTTGTACCATTCACCTGATTGTTTTTTATTCCATGATGGGTTGAGGCTTTTGCAGCCATCGTTCAATATCACTTGTTTTTTCGAGCATTTCAGCCGTCGTCGTTGATTCATTCTCGACGTTCTGCCAGTTCGAATGTCTGGCATCTTTAGCACTTATATTTGCAGGAGATTTTCTCGCTGAATTGAGCTACCTGATTATTATAATAGTCAGGCAGCCCATCACTAAGCCGGCTGAATCACTAAGCCTGATAAAATTTTTTTGGCGCTCTGTTTCATTGGTACATAGAATGTTACAGAGGTGACGAAATTGTTTCAATGATTACCTGAAGAAAATTCACCTTTCCACAATTCATCGACTTGTATAGCGAGAATTCACAGTGCTATCCTATACTGGAAACCTATTGATGACCCGTAAAGATTAGAACTAGTCATCAGTATTTTCAATGGAACAGCATGGACTGAATAGAGGATCCCACTCAACATCTACTTCTTTCGGCAGCTAGAATTTTAGAACGAACTCTCCATTAGGAAGAAAAGGTCACTAGTGGAAAATACTTAAGAACGTTTTCTGCAATTAGACTGCTAGGTTTCGATTTTAAGTCCTCTCCCATATGATATCTTATCCACTAGATCAGAGAGTTCCCCTGCCCTCTACAGCCTTTCGTCATAATATTCGTCTTACCTAATTTTTGTTGCAGGTAAGCTCATTACGACTCCGAGATGAGAAACCGTATGTATTACTTGAAACATCATCATTTCCAAATGAAATCTCTCCAAAGAGCATTTCTTAATTCGGGGATTTCACGTCAAACGCAACTCCACGACAGACATACTCACGGAAGAAATATATCAAATTCGGAGAATGTAAATAGCTCACTGGAAATGTGAGAGGAGAAAGATGGATTGCTCTATCTGCTAGTCACGGTCACTGCATTAGACGGAGTTACTTTCAGGAAATTGAAGTTATAGAGATAGCATTCGGATTCATGATTGTTCTCGGTGGAAAAAGTTTGAAACAATAGCGGTGCGATGATATGTTCCCACTAATTGATCTGAAATGGGAATACTCTGGCTGCAATCATTCTCAATCGCAATATACTATTTTTTATTCAGAATCACAGAAATTTCTTTGTTTTGCAATTAATCTAAATAGCTGCTGGGCGTTGTTAATTGAGTTAAGTTTTTGAGTCCTTATTAGTTCTTCGTTATGGCTTGAATATATAATATGCAATATATAATAAGTTATCTTAATGGACATATTCTTCTGTACGAATGTTTGTTTGTGAACTTCTCCTAAATGGCTGCACCGATTGTGATGAAATTTTTTGTGTGTTCTAGTGAATTCTACGATTCTAGAGTTGAGATGAATAATTTAGTCCTCTTGAAGAAATTTATTTTATGAATTTCACATTAAAAAAATGAAAATTTGTATTTTTTTGAGTTAACTCAAAAACTACTGGTCAGAATTTTTTTCAGCCTTAGAATGGACATTGGTGATATTTTTCATCAGAAAATATTGAAAATACGTACAATGGCTTCAATATGTAATGCAAAAATCAGCCATAATGAGCTATTGTGAGGGTGTGTTTTTATGAATACGGTATGGATATTCATCCGAGTAAATACGATATTCCAATACATATTTAATTTAGTACAAAATTGCTTTTCAATAATTTTATTTCAATGAATACTTTGGAAGATATCGCAGGTATATAAAAAAAACATATAAAGCCGCTTGAAAATACTGATGCGGTGGTGGACCACGGAAACCAAAAATATACGCTAATGTGAATGTTCGTCGTGAGCGGGTGTAAACCCAAACACCGTAATGCAAATGAAGGTTTTGACTTTTGCATTTATTGTTACATTTATTCAAATGTTCCTAGTAACACTGACAACTACGCGATACCGAATGTATTGTAATAACGTTTCAGGAAGAATTTTCATCAAAACGGCCAAACTCTTACAGCTAGTTCGATAAAGTTTGAAATTTGCAAATTTGACAAAGTCGGTCAGGTCCGCTAGTGAAAGATATAAATAAGGACGATTGAAGTTTTTTTTATCTGGATGTATTATCGAAATGCAGACAGTTTCTTCTAAAATGCACACCCCGACTTTTCTCATTTTTGATAATCGAAATTACACATAATTATCTTTTGTTATGATCGAAATCATACAAGTTCCAACTTTATATGAATATTTCTGGTTTGTGAGAGCTGTTAAGATCATCTGATCTTAAGTTTAATGCGCACCAACCCATTTATTGTATGGAACTTGACGGGATATCAACTCAACCATTCCAATACTCGATACATGAGCTATAATTTAATGGAGTCAAAGCCATCAATGGAGGAAATAATATTTTTTCCGAGTTACCATTGTTAGAGAGCGGTAGATAATACCATTTATAGATTTAAATACTCAGGACTAAATTATGTAATATGTAATGTACTATAACACGTGTGGTAGTCTCTCTGCGTTTACGAAGAAATTTCAAGAGAGAAAAAATTATTGTTTTTCATCAGATTTTTTCTGTGTGAACTCAATTCCGCCGAGTAACGACATCTTTAGTTTCGTCGATGTCAAGCTTGCATTCAAGCCGAAGGTGGAACAATTTTCATAGCCTCAAAATTTTCATTTATTATTTTGATTTGAACATCAAAATATAATCTTTTAGATGCTTGTATCTTCTAAACAAAAACGAATCGGATATGTGTTCATAGGAAAAAAAAAGTTCAGAATGAGCACAGCTACCATCTGTCAAAGTTTGTCATAGAGCTTGAAGAACACCCTGTATAGGAGAATTTTGTCAGTTAATATCCAGGTGGTTTAAAAATCATCAGGGGCCATTGCTGTAAAGATTGATATTTTTTCTCATTTGGCTTTCCACCAACTGATTCGGTGTTTCGATTACAAATAACGAGATTTCAAACTTCATTACAATAACATTAAAATTAAATTGTAAATATTGGTGAAGCGGTTTTATCAGATGATTAATTTTATGCCATTTATGATTGAAAAATATATACCTATTTGAACTACCCAGCATATTCGATCTGACGACGTTAACTGTGGATGTGCAGTATATCACATACAGCTCATCTGTATGAAATGGGACCTCATTATTCCCTCGAATGTTTGACCAAAGCCTCATAACAATAAACACATAGCATCACTGCGAATAGTAGAGACTGCGAGGCTACAATAAGACATTGTAGTTAATGCTTTATAAAAGCGCGATTGTCAAATGCAATCATTAATTGAAAAATCGGTATTCAATGTTTAAAATTTTATGAATCACCCACGAAAGTCAATTATCAATTTCATTTCATAAATAAACTGGATCGATTAATCAATTTATCATGTTACCACTCTAGAACAAGTGAAGCTGAATAATTTGATGTGTTATCTCAACAATATTTTGTACTTCAATCCAATTCATCATTCATGAAGAATGAACGAGTGCTGTACCATTTGCTCATAACTTGCGTATATGAAGTTTAGTTTCCAAATCCAAAATCAATACGAACAAGTGTGGGCAAAAACTAAAGTTTCTGTTGCAGTTGAATGAATTCACATTGAAAATTGAAAACACATAGGTACGAGTATCTGAAATGAAATTGTTCAAAGTTATAATTGAAATCATAATTATGAAACTCACATATGAGAGTAACTCGCATTTTCTAATTTCTCTAGTTTTTGGTTTCCGTGTTTCAATCCTAGATCAACACTTCAACATTATACATTTTTTGTAGTGGGTAATCGAAAGTTACAAGGTTTAAAATTCAATTATATCCCACGATATGTATGAAAATAAATGGCGTAAACCGCACTGAATTCAGGGTATAGTACGTGTTGGGGCTTACGGAATATTTTTTCTATTATAAGAAGGGTCGACCAGTGATATTTTATTAGAGCAATATCCGTTGAAATATTTTACCACCTATCAAAAAAAGCCCTCACTTTAAAAAACGCTCTGTATAGATCATGCATTGACAATACTCTAATTGAAAGGGTTATCTGTCGATAATAATGTTGATTAAGATGTCGACATGAACGTGTAGCATTGTCCTTAAGGTTAGTAAAAACCATTTCAATTAGAGGTAATTTCCATAATGCAGCTGAACAGGTGCAACAGGTTTATCTACTTGCTGAATTTCCACGAACTTGGTCACGCCGTTTCCGACATAAAGTGGAATCAGTTTAGAATAAATCTGGCGGAAGTCCTCTCGAAACACTTCCCTGCCGGAGTGGTTGCAACGGCTGTACAACTGCTCAGTTCTTAAACTGATAACAGTGTTTTCGTCGTCGAACAACTGCTTCGAAACTCAACGACGATAAAGGTGAAGTTTCCAGCTTGGTACTGCTGTTCCAGGTGAAACTTTCATCTTTCGACCGGGGTATCAAATTTTTCACATTGGAAAAACTGTCCTTTTTATCTCTGGATGGAAAATTGCCGACGGTGCAGGAAGAAAGTAAAGTTAGGGGTCCCTTTCTTTTTAGGATGCATTGCTCAATGTCTGAATATATCCGCTCTGTTAGTTTGCGTTAGATTACTGCAAAGCCAAGTAGTTTTCCAGTTCATCTGAATTTATTTGAAATACTCGGTGATACATCGCGGACGATATTTCTGAGAAAATTCAAACTTAGCTCATTCTTGATTTGCGGAAATTAAACAAGTTTCTTGTCATTCCAGTGTCGTCTTTTTTCACAATTCCTCTGACTCAAAATGATTAATCATTTTGAATAGAGTTGAGCTTTTTCAGAAACCAGTTTTATCCATGGTCTGTTTTTATTCGAGATTACAACAAATAAAGTGGCTTTTGAAGATATGTGAACTATGTTTTTATCATATGGAATTATGTTAAGCGGACCCTATAAGAATCTTCTATATCGATTCCATTCTTTAGGTCTGTGATGATTCTAGATGAGTGGAGAACTGTGCGAGAATAGTAAGTTTATTCTATAACAAGGGCAGAATGATGATATAATAAATAATAATAAACTTTTATTCAATGAATTTCAATACACGATATAAAGTGTCAACAGAGAAGGTAGGCACATTTTCTGTAAATTTCAACCGCGTAAGTGAAACTTGTCTGCGGTTGCGTTAACAAAATTATATAGCTGAGAAAAATTTAAATACACAATGAAACAGCTTCACATATCCTATTTGTAACCATAACATGGAAATTTATATTTGGGATCTGAGGCGTCATCAGTGTTTAATTATTCTTTAAATCAACAAGGGCAAGAACTGCAGATAATCCGATACGAAGATTTTCATTCTAATCGAGTAGACTGTACTACTTCGCGACTGTTGATATAAAAGATATTGAATTTTGTAATATAAACATGAATATGATGTTTCCAAAACAGCAATAAATCTGACAATCAATTCAAATCACAGATGGATTTTATTCTATACTAGCTCAAACCCGCGGCTCTTTCAATTTAAAAACGGTACTGAGTCCGCAAACCTCACAATCATAACCTCGTATCGAAGGAGAGACAGGCAGGTGACTACGTGACAAAGCGATCTGGTGTAGATTCAATAATTTCTTGTTCAAATTCGCATTCGTTCAACCTGCGGTAACTTTTGAAATATCCATTAGAAAACTATACTGTAAAAAGCATTTTTCATCAAAAATAAATGCCGCAGATAACAATCACATTGATTTTCATAGGAATTCATTCCATGCCAGTCGGGAGCCCTCTGCGAATTGAACATTATTTTGAATTGAACGGAAAAAGGGTTGTCCTCAGCAATTAGACATATGCCGTCGCGAACTTTTTTATAGAACTTTTTGAGCACTACAAAATTGTCTCTGACCATGTTTCTCTATCTCTTAAAGTTTACCCAGCTTCGGCCGTAAAAGCCTGAAAAAACTGGGTGAATTACCGACTTTTTCATGAAAACTCGATATTTGTTTTCATTTGTTCGTGATATATTAATGAACCCTACATAAAAACCTCCCAAAATAAATTCTCTACGTTATAGTGAAAGTTTAATCAAAATTGGTCAAGTTGTTCCAGAGTCCTTATAGAGGACAAACAAATACACGGACATCCAAATTTATAATATTAATAGGTATAGATGTTTTCATCTACCCCTCTGGCCGAGGGGTAACCTCGCTACGGTAATGGAGTAGACCGTACTGCCAGCGACTCAACGGCGAGTTTGGGCGCCGGTAAATTAACCCGACCTCCTCAAGGGCCAACGGCTTCGGGCGGATGAGTCTTAAAGGTTGGGTGATGGTCCCAGGTTTTGAGGAAATGCAAATCGAAATCCATCTTGTGGAAAGGCAGCAGTTTTCACAATACAGGGCTGGAGCCGAAGAGGACGCAAATTATCCAAAAGGGTTCAGTTCATGATACGGACAGTTATACTGTTCGACTGCGAAATTCGCCAATACGTCCGGCAAGCGTGGCGTCTTATTGCCAAATCCTTCCAAAATGTCGAGCTCTAAAACTAAAAATGTACCCCAGGCGAGTAGGGCACTAAGCCCAGAATCTCGCACTGCGCAAGTAGCAGTCTGCCCCACGGATTCTGGGGGGGGCAAGAAATCGACTTCTACGAAGAATTCAAACACGACTAGGACGATACTTTGGATAGCCACCTATAATGTACGAACCTTAAGAACACAAGCTCATATGGATGCTTTAGATGAAGAACTGAAGAACATTAAGTGGAATATTCTTGGCATTAGCGAAACCAGAAGACCTGGTGAGTCACTGACAACATTAAAAAACGGCCATCTCCTTTTCCAGAAAAATGACGATAGCGGTTCGAACGGTGGAGTGGCGTTGATGGTACATAAAAACCTTACTCACTTGATAGAGACGGCCCAATCAATTTCGAATAGAGTCATTTATATTGTAATGCGACTAAACAAAGGTTACAAATTGCAAATAATCCAAGCATATGCGCCGACATCAAGTGCAGATGACGAGGACATCGACTTGTTCTACGAAGACCTGAGCACAGCCAGAAATAGAGAGAAAACACATTTGTGTCTCATCATTGGAGACTTTAATGCAAAAATTGGGCGTAAAACACCCTCAGATCCAGAAAATATTGGAGGCTATGGACTAGGCGAAAGAAATGCAAGAGGTCATCTACTAATGAACTTTTTAGAGAGAGAAAGCCTATACTGCTGCTCAACATTTTTCAAAAAACCAGCTAAAAAGAAATGGACTTGGAGAAGTCCGGATGGAGTCACAAGAAATGAATTGGACTACATTTTGGCCACAAAGAGAAACATCTGTCTAGATGTTGACGTTTTATGTAGAGTTGACGCAGGAAGTGATCATAGGATGGTTAGAGCAAAAATTGATATCAACACGAAACTAGAGAGAAAGAAACTAATCACTAAAGGGATCAGACCAAAGGCGTCAACATTGGAAAAGCATAAACAAGAATACGAAAAATGTGTGTCATCTAAACTGGAATGTATACCGAATCTGGGCGAGAGGAATATCGATGAGGTTTGTGATGGTATAGTCAGTAGCGTCCTCACTGCAAGCAGGAAAGTTTGTGCTATGAAAAAGAAAGAAAATCAGCTGCCTAAGAACATAACTGATATGCTGGAAGAGAGGAGAAGGATACCAAGAGACTCTCAGCGCTACGAAGAACTTAACAAACAATTGAAAAAGGCATTCCGCAAAAGAGCTCGAGAACGAAATACGGAAATGATATTGTCAGCTGTTCAAGAAAATGTGAACATGAGGTGTCTGAAGTCTAGCCAAAGTAGAGGAAAGGCACAAATACAGTGCATGGAAGACGAGAGAGGTATTAAATGTAATGACAGAGACGACATCATCAAGATCATCCAAAATTTTTATACAGAGCTATACGCTGAAAAAATCCCGAAGCCCCGACACCATCCGCCCAGACCGACCATTACAAATGTTGGATCCGAAGAAATACCCGCGATCACAAGGCAAGAAGTTGAGCATGCAATAAAGATGTTGAAAAACAATAAAAGTCCAGGAGAGGATAGAATAACTGCCGAAATGTTGAAGAAAGGAGGAAAAAGGTTGGAGGACGCTATATGCCTGCTCTTTAACAAATGTCTGGAACAGTGTGAAATACCCGAAAAATGGAAAAATGCAGAGGTCATTTTATTGTTCAAAAAGGGGGATCCAAAATGTATAAAAAATTATCGCCCCATAAGTTTATTAAGTATTCTCTATAAGCTGTTTAGTGCAATAATAACAAAAAGAATCACACAAAAACTGGACTTCTATCAACCCACAGAACAAGCGGGCTTCAGGAAAGGCTACAATACTATCGAACAGATACAAACAGTGAGAAATCTTATAGAGAAAGCCTCTGAGTATAAAATACCACTCTACATAGCCTTTGTTGACTACGAAAAGGCCTTTGACTCCATAGAAATGTGGTCGATATTAGAAGCATTAAATCAAGCCCGGGTTGATTCGAGGTACACCAACTTGATCAGAAACATCTATAAAAATGCCACACTGCATATCGCTCTAACGGAAGACTGGAAAACCGAGAAGATTGACGTCAAAAGAGGAGTCCGACAGGGTGATCCGATAAGCCCGAAACTGTTCACCTTGGCCCTCGAATATGTTTTCAAGAGTATCGACTGGGAGAAAAAGGGAATTCTGATAGATGGGACCTATCTGAGTCACCTCAGATTTGCTGACGACTTGATCTTGATCAGTAATAGTGCATGCGAACTGGAAGAAATGCTCAAAGAACTCAATGAAGAGTCAAAAAAGGTAGGTCTCAAAATGAATCTTCATAAAACCAAGGTAATGTCTTCCGAGCGAGTGAATGTGATCCTAGAGAATGTGACCTTGGAGTCAGTGGAAGACTACATTTACCTCGGACACAAGATCAAACTGGGTAGGGAAAATCAAACAGTAGAAATCGATCGGAGGATTGGGCTTACGTGGGCAGGCTTCAAAAATCTGAGCCATACATTGAAAAATAAGAAAATCCCTATGTGCCTCAAGAAGAAAGTTTACGAGGCGTGCATCCTACCTATTATGACTTATGGCATGGAGACGGTGACACTGACGTTACGGAGTAGGCGCAGGCTGGAATCCACCCAACGTGCAATGGAAAGGGCCATGCTGGGGGTCAGCTTACGAGATCGCATCCGCAACTCTACCATCAGAGCCAGAACAAAAGTCTGCTGTGTTATCGAAAGGATAGCAAGACTGAAATGGAGGTGGGCAGGACACATGGCCAGGAGTGAGGACGACAGGTGGATGAAAAGAACTCAACAGTGGAGACCTTGGACGTGTAATAGAGAAAGAGGACGTCCGCCTCTACGATGGAAAGACGACATCGTAAAGTCAGTGGGGACGGGTTGGATGAGAGTTGCCCAGAACAGACACGAGTGGAGACTGATGGAAGAGGCCTACGTTCAGCAGTGGACGTGCGAGGGCTGAAGAAGAAGAAGAAGATAGATGTTTTCAAAAGTCTTATGGAATGAATATTCCGTAAGAGTGTGTGGGAATGGAATTCAGTCGAAATACTTAAGAAACTAATATTGTACTCCAGCTCAAGTCGGTTATTCGTGGTTATTCCTAAAGGGCAATAACCAAGGACCAAACTATACAAAAACCGCGGTCATTATTGGTTACTTGTTTGAAATCGATTTAGGTTTTGCAGAATGAACATTCCATATCAAGTGATGGAATACTGACATTATATAGTCAAAGTCGATCTTAGAAGTCCTGTATTCTGTAGCAGTCGTGGAGAAAAAACATTTCAATTTAAATGCGAAAGTTTTACATCCTGACTCACTCAAATTTGAGTGTCAACTTGAAAACCTTGAAATCATTTCAGTCAATTCAGAACTCGACAGCATGATAGTGCTTTTGCAAAAGCTCTCAGTAAAATTTCAATCATCTATCAAAATTAGTACCTTAGGCCAGAGTAGATGGAATATCCTGTTTAATGGAGGTTAAGAGTTTTAATGAATCATTAAATTCGAATTTATTGAAACTTGCTGCGTGAGACATTCAATATGGGTGTTTATTTTTCAGAAACAAACTTTTTTCAATGTGAATTGTAAATACGCTGGATAATCAAAATGAATCATTATGCAGAACCATTCGTTCACAAGAAAAAGTTGAGTGTATTGAATTCGAGAATTTAATGATGTAATCATTACGAATCTGATGAGAACACCTCTCATATGCTGACTGTTCAAGATACAGTATTATTATTTGAAAAGTTACCACAGGTATTATAGCTTTCATAAGAAAGAAGACGGACAAGGACTCAATTTTCGAATGTATATATTGAGTTGTTTCTCGATAAAATAACGCCTAAGGAAAATTAGGAGAACCTCTGTATAATGAACGAGAAACATTTGAAAGGCCCTCAGACTACTTTTTTTCCAAAAAAAGCAGATATATGCAAAAGAAAACTGCAACATTATTATGAGGAGATTGAAGGGATTCCCTAGTATATGAATTATCAAGTAAAGCATTTGAATGTTCACCATTATCCAACTCAAAACCTCTAATTGACTTATTGGAATACAATTGGCTATCGACCAATGTTCCTTCAGCCTTATTGTTATATAAAGAATGGTTCAACCACTGCTGTCACCTATTATTTTGTGTCTGGACTAATTCACATTCTTCGGTAGGATATTGAAACTAGAATCTAATTTAAGTTTTTCAGGCCCAAACTAACGAGGGGTTTCAAAACATCACCTAGTGAATTCATTATTTCCGAATAAACAAATTCAACTCAATCATTTCCATTATTCCGATGAGTTAACAACTCCTGCAACGAACTTTTCCTACGAATTGAAAATGTTTCGCTGACTTCAATCCAGGCGAGGGTGATTAGGTTCAAGGATCCTATCGGAACTTTTTTTGAACAATAAACTTTAATTAAAAGACTTAGCGGAAAGCTCCATGGCGGTTGTCTGAAATCGAAGACTTTGTTCAGAGTTTAGTGTGATTTTCTCGACAGTAAAGTTCGGAAATTTCGAACTGTACGCAATAAAACGCTATCCCCCGGGAACCTATTCCGACGAGTATATTATTATTGGGTCAATAAAATTGGGGCGAAACAAGGTATGATGCACATCATTTGATTCTTAATTTATCGTGCCTAATTTAGTCGAGTTTTGCGCTATGTTTGTTTTTCCAGAAAGTTCCTATTTTCCTAATCCTCAGAATAGTTCTATTTAGCAGGATTTTCTGCTGAAACTGAAACATAACTGAATTCGAAATTCAGCACGAAATTAAATCGATGAATCAAGTTTACTTGAATCTAGACACCCAACTCTTTTCATAAGCTGGTTCTCCCGTGAAACTAATATTGTCATGTTCTTATTGAGTTTGTTACCGATCTTGTATAAATTATTTCAATTTTAATACTAGTATGGAGAAAACGAGGGAGAAAGTATTGCTTCTGCTGTACATTTTCAACGTTTTCTTCAGTATTTTGTGAAAGACAGAAATTAAATTGTATCAGAAATGTTTTCGAATCTAGAGTAGATAAAAATTATTGATACCGAATATCAAATGGAAAAATACGCACAAGAACTTTTCTCGAATACTGCTGGTAATCGAGATTTCAATCTTCATCCTCATAACAATATTTTTCAATTGCTTATTCATTTGCATAACTGTAGAAAGCATTTCCTTTCAATATTCAACATCTTTTCCGTTCAGTATATTTGATATTTGAATCGAGATTTGAACGTACTAAGTTCAGAATTATTTGTGAGAAAATATTTTTTCTTTATTCTCCGGAATCTAAAGTTATTTCATGGTGTATACTGAAGAGCAATTCGGATTTGGAGAATTTACACAGTTGAAGTAAGAGTCTTAAGTTCTTATACTGTTTCCTATAAATGGTTAAAATGCTGATTATCTACAGAGATATGGACATGTGTGAGGAAAAATTTAGAGAATCAAGAAATCACATGAGAATGTATTCATCATTCAATTTCTAACAATATTAGGTACTTACCGTGACTTACTTCGATTTATAAATAAATACATTCAATTCTCTTCGTTCTCGGGATAATGCATAGGTACTAAATTCCGCCAAACAATGCTGTCGTATATACTTATATCTCATGATTAGATCGTAACGGTTATTGATATTGTTGTATTAAGAATGACTGGTTCAATTCATTCTTCTGTTTACGAGTGCATCGGTTCAATGATGGGGCACTTACAGTTTGATCACTTACAATCTATTTCATTCCCAATACTGCTAAGATCTGTTATCTATGAATTTCTTTTGCATTTTTAATGCCTTTACAGGAGAATACAGGAACACCTAGTTAGACTCCTTTTGAAAGTGAGCTCTACTCAACAATCGATTAAAATGCATGATGCAGTTATTATTTATTTGTTTATAGATGTTGATTCACCAAGCTGTTCCGGTTTTTGTTTGTTGTTTTTGTTTTCATTTCGAATATTCAATTCATTTTGCTACAAGAAATAAATATCTTTTATCCTTTCCTAAACACAAAACCACAAAATACGAGTCATCTACCTATTACCAGTGTGTGAAGCTTTTTAAAAGTCTTCCACAACAAATAAGATCACTTGAAATCCCATTAATAGAAAAATATGTGAAAAATATCATGCTTTCGAAAGCATACTATAGTATTAAGGAATTTACTAATGATTCAAAATTTCCTACTGATGTTTAGTAAATGTAGGTATATATTCAAAATGTAATTTTTCTTCTTTGATGTGTAACACAAATAATTTTTTGTACGATTTTTTCTGCTCTGTTTGACATTTCCCCCTCATATTTGTATGTCTAAAGGGAATGAATAAATATTGATTGATTGATTGATTTCCGACTTCCAGACCAAAACTTTGTAGACCTCTTCTGCAAAAAATTAAGATTTATCTGATTTCAGCGAATAACATTTGTTTGGCTTTCACATACTCGGAGTGAAGAATTTATGGTTTTACCACTGTTTCGCAAGCTGGAAAGCTGCTCGCTGCGCTGTGTCGTGCTCCTGAGAGAGTTCTAGTTACTTTCCACGACAATATGAAATCGGATATTGCTGTAGCTAGTGGTGCTGAAGAAGGTTCGACATGAAAATATTAGGTTCAGCCTTATTAAACTGCAAATAGTAGTTTTCAGTGGTAGCTTCACGCACTAGTTTTTTATGTTCACCTATATTTTTAACATATTATACGGGTTGTCCCACGGGGGTGCCAATTAAAAGTTTATGGAGAAATAATAACAATAATAAGATATAAGCCAAGTAGCCCTTCATTTATGATACAGTGGAACTTCCCTACAGCGAACGTCTCTACAACGAATTTCTCTGTACAACGAATTTCGTATCTGTCATTGCACCTTGAATCCAAATTCCCTGTTAAATACACCTCTAAAACGAAGTGAATTCTCTCTATAACGAATTATTCCAAAAAATCACTTTCTAAATGCGGATTGGTAAGAAGGTTTTTCCCAGAGTATACTTAGGGATGGTTTTTTCCGTAATTCTGTCGGACGTAGGTAATAAATCCCGATCATAAACTAAACCATTACGGCGGACTGAGAGTTCCTTCTGAAACAGGAGGCTATACAGATTGTTCAGTTTTCAGTTTTGCTCTGATCATTAATGAAAAAATTAGTGCGAAAATGTCTAGAAGGGAGTGTTTGAGTTAATTATGTATAATGTATTCAAATAAAAAAAAATGCAAGTGAACGCTGCTTTTTTTGACACTTGACACAATAAAAAAAAAATTTCTGCATAACGAAATTTCTGTATAACGAAATTTTTTTGCGGATTTAGCGTATTCGTTATAGGGAAGTTCCACTGTATATTATATTTTTAGATATCAATGAGTATCAAGTTTCTTATTTCTAAAGAAACACCTTGTATATTAGTATAGTATGACTTTTCGGATATATCTTCGATTGGCACATTCATTTTTTGGTCTTCTATGATATGTCAGTGAAAAAACTGCGTCCATTTTCAAAAATCGAATTTTTGACTTGACGGTGCGGGTAGCCTAGTGGATATGGCTCTGGACTCCGACCCGGCTAGTCGGGGTTCGAGTCTCCACCAGGGAAGAAATTTTCCGGTATGGAGAACTCACCGAACCATTCACTGTTGGGTGAACAATTAACAGTGCTGTGCCTAAGGTGGCCTCCGGACACGGTAACAAAGCCTACACAGAACACACCCATCATTCTAACTCGCACAAGCTTTAAGTAGCTTCTGAGGGGTTTCACAGAAACCCAGAATGCATGGGAAAATACATTACAAACAATTTTCAAATGTTCTCTATAGAACTAAAATATTACTTAGTGTCCTCCAAGACTATAGAGTGACATCGATTTCTTTTTAGTAACCCATTTCAAAAAACAGATCTGAGATAATGTGTTGCGCCTTCTTTGAATCCTCAGGGTTCTACAAGCCTCAATTTGT
Organism: Hippodamia convergens; assembly: GCA_038502775.1. Lineage (NCBI taxonomy): Eukaryota > Metazoa > Arthropoda > Insecta > Coleoptera > Coccinellidae > Hippodamia > Hippodamia convergens. The sequence goes on from CM076610.1 coordinate 20,090,158, forward strand.
AATTTTTTCCAGTGAACAACTCGAAAACGGCTCTAGATGGCTATTGGTAATAAAACATAAAATTAATGTGGCATTAGGAGATATTAAAATTGAAATAAGAAAGTTGATACCATTTCCGTTGAAAGGAGAAGTCGTTGATATTCAAAAATATATCATGAATGAAGATATACTTTGCTTTTATCTTCACACAAAATTTGAAAGTGATCGAATTATTATTTCGCCATAAACTTCTAATGGACACTCCTGGTGGGACAGCCGGTATCATCTTGAGTTTGTCTAATTGATTATTTCCGAACAGAAATGTTTATTTCCCAAGTTTTCGGGGCTTGGGCTAGAAAGGAAGCACACAACAATGGCTTTTTCAATATAGTGAAAAATTTTTAAGAAATATTAGAGAAAACAGATTAAAATCAAGCAATGAACTTTTTGTACCTACGTTTCTTGAACGATAGAATCCGAATTTTATGTTATTGACCATACAATTCCGCAACTGTTTTTCGGCTAATGCTGCCGATTTGCATAGAGAACTTCACTCTCTTTGAATAAATACCTATATGCAGAATTTAAGAAAGGCAAAAAATCTTCGGGTACATTTCCTCTAATAATTTATCTCGATATTTTGATTGCACTTTTTTTTAATATTATTTGAATTCTGAATATTTTATATACCCTATCTCGAAATTTTCATAACTTAGTCTTTCGTATTATAAAAAAATTGAGTCGGTCTCTCAACATTTTCAAATTCAACACACTCCCGTTCGAGGTGAGTGACTTCCGACATTTTGTTGTAGACAAAAGTAAGTTACATTTTTCCGAGTCTTCTTTCCATTATTTACATTTCTCATCCCGATATAGTACAGAGAACCATAACATTAAACCAAAATAACCCTGAAAAATATACAGACCGATGCCATCGAGTGTGCCACCGCATAGTATCCCAACTGTGCTGCTCAGACATGTATACAATCTCTACGCCCTAGAATGTCTTGAATTATGCCGTTTCTCCCATTGGGTAATAGCGTTTCCAAATTATTGCGAGCAGTTGTTTTCAATTATCTACTTATACAGTTGCCAAACTTTTAGACCGATTGATGCCTTCCAGTTGAACTTCAAATAGGTCATGTCGATAAAATATCGGATACTTCTTAGTCACTGAATTATTCAATTCTGAATCGGACTGCAGGAACGAAGGATATTGCTCTAGGTTTCTCTTATTCCCTTAGGATATGGCAGTTTTTTTTATTAAAATAATTTGAAGGGAAATATAATGTTGAATAACTGATTTAAAGAATTCTGAATTGTCTCGAGTTTTCCATTAAATTAATACTAAATGCTGATATGTATTACAAATTTCAAACTTAGTTAATCGACCTTTCATTATAAAACATAAATAAACATTCAGGTTTTTCGTTGAATAAGAAATTAGAATGATTGAAATGCGGTTGCAAAACGCTTCCTGGAATGGAAACACGATCAGAAGAAATTCAAGTATTTTAGAAATTTGTGAATCTGATCGAACTGTCACTGTAGTCAACAAAAACATCCAGAACGATTCTTACAACCGCACTAAGTATTAGAAATGTCTATTTTCAAAGGAATCTTCTACCTAACCTTCTGCCAACTCTGCTCCAGAATTTGCGAGTAGGGTGGCTGTGTCGTGTATATTGTTCAGCGTTAGAAAGACTGCAGTGTTTTGCGATCACAGTGGTCATTTTTGAAATTTTATTCACACCCATAGACCCTACAGAACATTTTTCATTTCTATGATTTAGAACTGATCGCTTATGATTCAGTTCAATTTGTCGAGTCCAGTTTGTGGAATACACCAACTGAAGCAACCTTAAAACTACTTTTGACAACATCAATGTCAATGGAGGATAACGGTCAAAAGGAACATATATGCATTTATTATTCTTACAGCAACGTTTCAGCTAATATGTAGCCTTTATCAAGCTAAAATGGAAAATATAATGACATTATACAGGCTAAAATTACAGTGTTTTCAAAAACAAATATGTCTAATACAGTTTGACAGTTTTTGGAAAATAGGCTGACATATAAATGTAGTAATTGTAGTAAAAAACACTCACCCTCAGAATAGAAATTACATTAAAAATATACTGTAGAACAATATAGTCATCATAAAAAATAAAAACAAGGTCAGAAAAACAGGGGAAATTCAATACGACGTTCGATGTGGTTTGACTGTCAATGATTATCAAATCTTCCACATACTGACGTTAGCCAGTCAATTCGAAACACACGTTCCTAGGTCTAATCAATATAAATATCAATTCCTCCAATAGGTACCTTTACATTAACGATCTTTCCTGCGCGACTGGAACGTCCCGTGACAATCGCGCGCGAATGCACGATAGTGTAAGGGAAACCTTTCGCTCGGGATTAGACGCGTGAAAATCGCACACTCTCTCGCTAGCGATTACCCGCGTGATTATTTCATCTCGATAATCGCGATTGGCACGTGACGTTCCAGTCAGGCAGGAAAGATCGTTAGTTTACATGGAGCTGATACAGTTTATACGCGCCACTCCAGACCGCGCGAAAGTGCGAGTGATTTCGCGCGCGATGAATCGCGCGTGAAAGATCGTTAATGTGAAGGTACCTATTGATATTGAAACTACGGAACGAAATATTGGAGAATATATACTTTTGACAACTAATTGTACGAACTCCATTTCTGAATGGTTTTATATAAGCAATCTGCACAATCCATAAAATGCCTCGATGTTCCACATAATCTACCGTCATCGTCACAAATTCTCCAATTCTACAACCTCCAGCAATACCTACTCGTATAACGAAAACAACTTTTATCGATGAATATTGTTCATTGCAGCGCTTTCTAAAAATCTTTTCCCTAACACCTTTGACTTCATCGTTATGATGAGTTGATTCAAAAAGGCGCTCATATCTATCTTTCAAAGCCAACATTTTTTTGAATTGTAAATATGACAATATTCGATTTCACCGGTATAACAGTTTCTACAGCTGCATTCTCTTCTTTTATGAAACAACGTAAAACGAAGACGTTGGTATTGTCAATCATCTTTTTGTGTCAGACTTTTTTTGATTACTCATATTTTTTTCATTCTGAACAATCACCTCCAGTATCCTAGACACCATCGATCGAAAGGGTAACTTTGACCTTCCTCATTTCATAAAACATCGATGTGCATTTACTATTAAAATTATCATCAGATTCTGTACATAAAAAGTGAGTTATAAATGTTTCTTAATAAGAATAGATTAACTTTCTAGTCTTGAATAAACCTTTCTTTAACCCACTTGTTGTATGAATAACTATTAAATTTTGAACATTAGTGCGAGTAACTTGAATTTTTTTATTGTTTTTCCCGGAGCTTCAATGAGATTTAGATTCCCAGGGAGAGAATGTGTGCTGGATTCAAATCGCAACAGCCTGGAACGCTTCTTGTTCGTTCCCACACGGTTTGGGAGTTGGCGACAAAGTTACACAAGTGCAAAGAGCAATAGGGTTCCGAAGCGGGAGTTTTCGGAGTTCGTTACACCTGTTTATAGCTAACCAAATTTAATCAAAAGTGCTTGGAATAAGCCCTTATCAACATTAACTACCCAGAATTCGGAACTCGACGAATTGTGATTATTTCGCTCTGCTGCCTGCTGCAGTCCCAACTTGGCCAGTGTCCTAATCACTGAACGTGTTTGCCAAGCACACCTCGTGTTTTCACATTTCGAAATATGTTGGGACCCATCTTCATTTAAGGTATTATGATTGGGTTTATTCACCCAAAATTCGTCCCAGAGTTTTACATTATTTGTTCATTTATCATTTACTGGGTGGTCCAACGAAAACTTAAAACCTCGATTTTCCAACCTTGAAATGAAAATGTTATCTCATTAGGGGCGACTTTTATCTTGTGTCGGTGGAGATGATGACCTACTCGATTGATTTCCCGATTTCTTCTCCACCAAACCACTCATATTCGGGCACTGTCTTGGCATTTTTTTCAAAAATAGCCTATCATCGTAAGATAAATTTCTCATCGCATCAATTCAAAAATTCACGATGTCCGGATTTTCACATTAAGCTAAGAACTCTCTAAACTGATTTTTCGTCATTTTGTTCACATGAAATAATTCATTTTTTGAAAGAAATGATCTAGATCAAATCACTCATAGTTAAGAGCCACTACGTCAAAAAAACATTACACATATTGAGGCTAAATAAGGGTGCGAATCGCGAAATATCAAAACAACTGAAGCGGCATCTTCTGCAAAACAAACGAGAGCAATCGAGGTATCCCGACCTGATGTTTACGATCGAGGCATAGTTCGATTTGCCGTACCGACGATGTATTGAGCCTGCTATGAGCTATTGCTATGAAATTTTTTCACAGCTAAAAGTTTCTGGAAATTCAAGGAAATGCATAAGAACCATTATATTCAGCAAATATACGAAATACGAAAAAAATTCCAGCATCATGCATCGTCCCATTACCATGAAATTTCTCTAGGAAATATTCTTTATTGAAGGATTCGGACTATAATCGAACATTCTGCATACCTACTTCATAGGTTTTTTTCCACTCACCAATTATATGAACTGAGAAAGAATGAGCAACCAAACATCAAATTTTAAATTGCTATATGAAGATTTTAATAATAAAACTGCGAGAGTAATAAAAAATAAACAAGTCTTTTATGACATGTGAATAACATCGTTTCTAGGTAAGAGTTGAAAATAACAGAAAAAGTGAATGAAAAAAATTTATGGGTCAGAGTTTTTTTCTCAATTACACATGTGTGTGTATTTTTTCCATAATGTAAATTTTGTTGCTTCACGGATTTTTTGAGAAAGCATTCGTTTGTTGTTTGCACGTCTACAAGCATCTCTATTCTTTTCTCTCTTCTCTTCATCTTCCTTATTTTCTTTGTTCATTCATTTAACACGATATCATTTAATATTTGGTTCAAGTTATATATAAAACTCACTAATAAAAACAGGGTCTCCTTGAGTTCGCATATCTTTGAAAACGAAGGAAACAACTGCAAGAAACTCCACACATAATCTTCTGAAATATCTCCCGTTACTGATGCCGCATCTCAAGCGAGATGCAATGGTGGCAAAAAATGCTAGTCGTAGTCTACGATTAAATGTTGACATATAGCGACTTTTACATCAACCTAATTTATGGCTATGCGGTAGTATAACCACTCCTGGTTACAATTCTCACACCGCTACATAATATGTTGAGGTACTCCTTCCTTTCTTCTCACTATTAATAGAAATTTCAGACATCTCTCACCGGAAGCAAACCATATGTCTCGCCAATGGAGAACACTCTGTGAGCAACAGGTTCCCGATACGCACTTGTCGCTGCGAAAATAAAAATATAATTATCTCCGAAATGTGCCAGATAAGAATATTGTAACAACTATTAATTATTCCGGAAACATGATTTTATGTATTTGTGAAATACGAGTATTTTTCTTTCCTTATTTGACAGAAGTTTGGATTCGCGATATATGATCCCGGGTCGATCCATATTCCACTGTGTGCTATCAATTTCAAGTTGTCCTGATCCATATGAGGATCCGGCTGCGTTTTCGGTCCAGCCAATATCTATGGGACCATCGATTAGTTTTGCTGCGGGTGGCGGAGTGCCGAGGTAAATGGCCTGGCACCAATCACGCGATTTTCATTGTACCGCGAATTCTCGGTCCAAATCCTTTCATTTAGGCATCGAGGTGAAATCAATGCTCAAAATGAACTATATTTGGTATGAACCCATACCAAATTATTCCGAATGATAACCTAGCTGACGGATAGATTGTTTAGACTCGAGCCGATCGATCAAAATATTTTTTTTCTCTATTTCAGTATCGTAATGAGTTCATTACAGTACTAAAAGTATTGCTGTAATAAACTTATTATATACTAGTGCTTTCACTCATATTTTTCGTTTTGTGGTTGTCAGTACTGACCTGCGTTCGAATTCCGTAATCTGTCAAATTTGGTAAGTCACACCAACTGCGGTCGTATTGCTATACGAGCCCATTCTGCAACTTGGTTTAGAATATACTATTCATTCACAGAAGAGTCATTGTCTATTCAATCAGGATGTATTCGTTGAAGGGACACAGGCATGGGGAAGTTGAAAATTTAAATTTTTTTTGTGTCCTTTTTACTAAGGTAGAAAATTTTGAGCTAGGCATATGACTAAATTATGAAAAGATAGTGACCAAGGGAGGCTCTGCCTTCTAATGGACCACGGCTAATAAGCCCGGAAGACCGTTTCAATAGAGAATTGAAGTGCGCACAGCACGTTAGCCCGAACGTAAACTTAAGGTTAGAAATAACGTCAAATATAACGTTTACGTGCTGTAGTGAAAAGAGAGTTGAAGTGCTGCCATGTGTACGCTAGACTACTAACTAGCAAAGCTAACTAGATTATTTTCAAGGTAAGGAGATAGGAGAAATTTATGTCAAAATCCAAACGTTCGTAACTCATCGGTCAGATCCGTTTAACGTTCGGGTAACGTACGTTAGCGTTTAAGGCATACGTGAGAGGACGCTAGGGATGGGCAAAGAGCAGAAATATATCGATATATATTGTATCGATAGTTTTCGACAGTATCGAATATCGATTCGATATATCGAGTGAAAAAATATCGATATATCGATATATCTCAACAAAAAGTCACTCGTTCCTCCTGTGCTTTACCAGAGACCTGTTTTTTCTGCAGCTGTAATAAAAATTAATTTTTCTCGATGATCTGAAAAGAAAAAAAATTTTTTTTTGGCGCACCCTGTAAAAATTTCCCTATTGTTTAGAAAACGCTTCCTATATCCCCTTTTTCTGCTCTATCAAACTTTGAAAACCGTTTGCCGATATATATCCTGCCATTTCGAAGAAAAAAAAAGATGAAATTTTTCTTTGCTTTCTTCGATAGCTTGAAATTTTTTTGACAGTTCCCCCAAAAACAATTTTTCTCATTTCTTAGTCGAAAGGATTCGATCCCAAATTTTTTTTTTATACATAGTTGAAACCAAAAAATTTTTTTTGAGGGTTACCCCCAAGTGACAAAAGTTTTTCCAAATAAAACATATCCCTCCAAAAAATCAGCTCCGTCCAAAATTGGGGGGAAAGGGGAAATCGAATTTTTTCCTCCCTCAACTTGCCTATTGACGTTTGAACAAAGCACTTGTTACCATCTCTCCACATACCCCCAATTCCCAATTTGATGTATTTGTGATATCAAAAAATATCGAATTTGATATTGTCAAATAAATATCGATAATCGATAATATCGAGAATGAAAATATCGACGATATTTATCGATATTTATCGGAAAAAAATATCGATATTTTTATATATCGATATTTTTTGCCCATCCCTAGAGGACGCTAGTTTACGTCGGCCGTAAAGCTGACGCAAACGTCAACGTTGAAAACTGACGAATGCGCATGTGTATATGTCAATTATAACCTTTAGGTCTACGTTCGTGGCAGCACTTCAACTCTCTAATTTCAACTATCAAGTTGTTAAGATAAAGGAAGGAACGTTATGTCCATCCCTTCCAACCTGTAACAGTATATTCTGAAAGAAGTTGCAGAACGGGCTCCTATTTCAACACGAATGCGAAATCTGAAGAAGTGCGACGAAGGAGTGAGTTTTCGAAAACATGAGTGTTGTTGATATTTTCTCTATGTCTGTCAAGTTTTGTGCAATATTATAGAAATTCGATGAAAAATTCATATTATATATCCTAGTGACTTTAACATAGTATCTTGGCATTTGGTGTTAGGTACCTTTACGAAAATTGTCGGATTGCAGAGTTGGAATTGACGTTTGTTGAAAATTGATAAGATCTGAAGTAAGAGTTGACAACCACAAAACGAAAAACTGTAAACAATGCTGTAATGAGTTCATTACAGTCCTACTTCTAGTACTGTAATGGGTTCATTGCAGCCCTACTTTTGGTACTGTACTGAACTCATTACGATACTGAAATAGAGAAATGTTATTTCACGAGATGACAACAAACGAAAGGGTTTTTATGTCCCATCAAATAATTTAAACTGCAAATCTGTCATCCTAACTCTCGGGAAAAAAACATTATGCCGGCGCACAGCACGAAAACGCCTATCTCCCAAAATGTCACTGTAGCATTATCAACAACGTGACCTCTCTCCTCCACATATTATTTATACTCGGAAAAGCACCTCACCGTGCTCTGACCTTTCGATCAAGCTGACCCAATTCTGGGTAACTGGTTTGTCGATATTAGTCACATCCAACACAATTTCTGTATCGGATTCTGCCGTCGCGTTCGTGATGCCTCCTAAAATACAATAACGTCATTTGCAACGGAATGGTACGTGATATAGAATTCGCACGGCGAAGAGGAAGTCGCAGAAATTTGTAGTCACTTCAACGAAAGCGAAGGTTGTGTTATTATGTGGGAGCGGGTGGGGAAAAATGTTTTGAAAAGTTGTTTTATCGCGTTTTCCTGAAGTTTCATGTGTTCATCGACCACTTCATAAGATGACTTGCGGAAACTTAAGGAAGTACAATTTGAATCTATAAACGTCAACAAACTATCCGTGGAATGTTCGAAAATCTTTCGATCTCTGACGATATTACGGGTTAAATTTTGGACTACTAATCTCCTGAAATAAAAAAAGCGAATATTCTTATATACAGAATGGGTCTACAAACACTTTTTTACTTTTTTCACAAAATTATTTTGAGATCTTTACTAAAAAAATGTAATTTATAAATCAGAAAAAAATTGAAAAATGATTTTTGAAACTTCCCTGTATTTCTGAAAATACTTGTACATGAGAGACGTGAAGAACTTGAGACATCACAAAGAGAACAACATTACATGAAAAAATTATTATATGTGTTCCGATACTGGAAATCACGTGATTTGAATGTCATAATGATTAAAGAATCATCTTCTTGTATGATTATAACAATGGGCAACTGTTCAGTAGAAGGGGATCATGAGGATTGATTTATTAAGAAACAAATTGATAACAGAAAATTTGAAAATTGAAAAATTCAATTTCTTCGATTGATTTTTTTCTCAGTGGCTAGGCGTGGAAACCGAAAAAGGTTTGAGAAAATTCATAATCCTCCTAGAGTAGGTTTCAGTTGATATCTTTACATATGCGCTTTGTTGAATGAGTTACGCCTGGGATGAAAAAATTCAATATACATCACAAGCACTACTTTTTTGGTCTGAAATGAATAAAAATAAATACCTGTATTTGATCAAATTGACCTGGTTCGTTCAGTCCAGTTTCCAGTGTTACCCAATTATATGTTCGAATGAGGAAAAAGGTTCGTGAAAAAGACACAATACAAAACACCATTCCTTTTTAGTTCTGAAGGTTCCATCAGAAATAATAATAATAATAATAATAATTCTTTACTTAGTAATTATGCTATTTAAAACATAACACTAATATTCAAACAGAATAATACTTAAATTAGATTAGATGCTCCCTTATATATGTTGACAGCAATTTTGCTATGACTATTAGAATACTTAATTTCTTGGGGCAGAGAATTTTACTCAACCAAATCATTCATCAATTGTCAAACTGGTACGAAAAGTCTCAACAAAAAAGGTTTTCTAGCTCTGGTGTTTTATGCTGATGAATTTCCGAAATATAAACTCGTATTTCTCGACAGAAAATTTGGAAGTATGTCATGACTAATTCTATAAATGAAGTTTAACGTTGTATAATCAATTCAAGTTCTAAATTCTGTGTTTATGTTACAGGGAAAACTTTCAAGTATTATATTCTCAGTGCCATATATAAAATTTCAGTAAATATAGTTATGAAAGTTTTTTCTAAGGATTTAAATTTTCGCAAACAAAACACACGAAAAAAGTCATAATTTCAAAAAAAAAAACCAAAATGAACAACAATGCATAAGTTTTTTCCCAAAAAAAAAAAAAATTTATAACCCAATACAGAAAATAACGCGTTACATACGAAGAAACGAATTGATTATCCGACTCCATTTACTTCGAACTGAAAACTTCGAACTGAAAATAATAATATATCTAAAAACAGCCGCAAATCCTCTTCTACAATCATCTTTGTTATGGTTTGTTGTCTTTGAAACACTTCTTATCAGGCGTTAAGCATATATGGAAATATTTTATGGTTTTTCATTTCCTTCTAGCGCGCTATAGGTCAATGTACCTCCGATGAAACCTTACCTTCCATATTCGATATTTTGTGCGAATCGAACCAGTATCAGGCCTTTATTGGAGTAGTATTGAATAATTCAATGATTTACAATCCATCAAACACCATTTTCGACGAAATGCATGTTTTATCAGGCGGCCTACTTTTGTTTCCTAAATTGATTCAATACATTTGAGGGGTTCTGTTGACTCTGCTTGGCCCTAACAAGATCATACAATATTCATGGCTCCGAGATTCATCGATATATATTCTCAGAAACATTTAGTTAAATTTGAAATAAATTTAATGAAATGTTCTCGAGATATATAGCCACAACCATAAACAATCAGGTCCATTATCATCTTGAATCCATATTATATCTCTTGTTAACGTTAAAAAATTCTTTCAATTAGTGTGATCGTCATTGATTTCCTGTGTTTTTCGAGTGTTTTTCATTTTAACTGAAATCAGATTTATTTATTTCTTCGTCTATAAATGCAACCAAATCAGAAAGTGTTAGAGAGCCACAACGCATTTCCAAGGATTATTTTACGTGTAAATGGTTGCAATATTCGAGGAAAAGTTGGAAACAAATTATTATTCCCTTTCAGGTCCAGGCAGGCGATTAACCCTTAAAAAATCTTATAATTTCAAAGAAATTAATGAATGGTTAATTGATAATTTCGACAATCTCTGAATGATTTTTCTTTTATAATTTTCCGAATGAGAATATTTTTATCAAAATAACTCAGTTGGAACTGATTAAATAAATTTCATCATCTCGTTATTCTCATAGAGAGACTTGACGTATTTGTGTATTTGCTTCATGTTCCTGAAATCAATGAAATGTGAAGTGGCTATTTGTTCCGTCTGCTACTAGATCTGCCATTTTCACAAAAATACACATCACCTAAGTTGCTTGATTGTGACTCAACCTATTGTTTTATTAGTAATTGAACTAAAGTCGGTCATTTTATAAGAAGCTGTTTTATATGCACAAGGGAAAAAAAAGATTAAACTGAAAAAAATCGCTCTTCTCCTAGTTTGATATCTAAGGAAACGATAAGCATACTGTCAGCTTCAACATTCTAGAATTGGTTCGACCAGTTCAGTTATTCATCGTTCAAAGTCTCGAATCGATTTTCAAATATACATGGAATGTATATGAGGAAAATTTTTATTTTCTTTATATATAAAAATGAATTTCTGTGCGTTAGGTACGCCCAAAACTTGAAAACGGCTGGACCAATTTGGCTAATTTTGGTCTTGACTTATACGTGGGATTCCAGGAAAGGTTTTAAAAGGCGAGAAAATATAAAAAATGAAGGTATTTAATATGGTTTTTCCTTGCAAATAGAGGTGAAAATTAATTAATAATTCGATAAACATCGAGTGTCATGTTCGGTTATCTATGTCAATATCACCTTCGGTGATCATTTGTGAAAGTGACATTTCAAAAGTTACCTCCCCTTTTTGCAGTTCATCTTTTGTGATAGATACAACTTATCTCAAGTGTGCGGGACTTTTTTGTCAACTTGGTCAATTTCAATTTGCGATGCCGAGAAGAAGACATAAGAAACCGCATCACGGGAGGGCCCATGCATTGAGGGGGTTGACTGATTATTTGATTATAGGAATATAGTTTCAGTTAGTTTTCTACGAAAAGTTAGGAAAATACGAGAGGAAATACAATTGGATCTGGTAGGCGGTGTGGCAATCAGGATCTAGGCTTCCTTCAAGATTTTTCGTGTTCGAAGATAATATTGGACTAATAATAATAACAATAATTTTAATAGCCGATTTGGGCAGACGAAGTTGCGCGGGCCAGCTAGTAAAAAACATAAATATCACACCCTTGCTACAAAAGAGACACAAATCAAAATTCAAAAATATTCAAATGCTAAATATTTTCTTATCACATAATTGGAAAAATGAAATAGATACCTGCTTTGATATATAGGTATCCACATATATGATATATGGAGGACCCAATGATGTGTCTAAAATTTTTTTATAACTTGATGTAGACTCGTTTACTGGTCTTTTTCATATCATTTACCAGAAAAAGTAAATTTTGATTTGTGTCACTTTTGAAGCGAGGTTGCGATATGTCCAAGCATGAAGCAGCTATCGAGATACAGGGTTTTGAAGTTGGAGAAGAATTGAATTTTCACTTCTGATCTACTCCACTTTCTTATTTTCAGGAAAATTATTCCAGCCGCTTTTGAGATAAAAGGGCGTTGAAGTCTAAAAAAAAATCCTTTTTTTATTTTTAGTATTCTCCACTTTTTTTCTCGGGAAAATTTTTCCATTTTTGATATCAACTAAGTTTTCACAGAAAGAAGGTCCTTAGAAAAATTGTAATGGATTTTTTTGCCAACTAACCTTCTGTATTTCAAAAACATATTGTAACATAATATGTTCACATGAAGATGTTTAATGGAAAAATGGGGTCTACCTGATGCTAAAGTTACAAAGCAAAAATCTGGACCACTGTATATTTGGGTATTTTGCTTTTTTATTCGATATTGGCTAGTTTTTGAATTTGCGAATTCCAAAGCCTCACATATTATTTCACTAAATAAAGCGAATCCGATACACGAATGGTCTGCACCGGGTGAAGTGATACCACCATACAAAGATATGGTTGATTTATATTTAAATAATTTTCATTGTGGATTATATAATTCAATCATTTGAACTTGCTCGTTTCATGAAGTTGCAATTGCACATTCCCTCGACATGCAGTTAAGAATTTCATGTTCATTAGCGGCGTGGCCCGCTAACGGGTTTTGCTCTCAATTGGATAATACTATTACATGAATTTCGAGGAAAGAAAAATTTATTTCTTATCAACAGTAATGTTGCACCGAACTCTAACTTATGAAACGAAGAAAAGTACATTTGAAGTATTTACAGTTCCAAAATGGTTTGTCATGGTGGGATGACTACATTTCCCCACGTCCTGGTTTGGAACTCAAAAAATTACTTCTCTTAAATATAAGTTAATATTCGTTTAAAAGTGCATTCTTTTCGTTAAAATTGTGAAAGTTATAGTGATCGTCTGGATTAATTGTGGTTTATGTGTTGAACACGTGATCCTGGGATTGGTTATATCCAAGACTCCTGTTGCCCCCAGGACACTTGATATTGGGCACATAGCATAATTGCTGAGCCTAAGTCCCTTTCTGCAACTTGACAGGGGGCTTCTGTCACACAGATTGGAAAGAGAAATGAATGAATGAATGAAAAAAGTATTTTGCGGAATGTTTGCAGCACTGGAATGTCATATTTTTTCATGAAAATGGATTCCATTCGCAAAAAAAAGCATACATTTTTTTAATTGGACAATGAATTCATTAATAGTAATTAGTTCGACATACCTCAAGAGCGAAAAAATTTTTTGCTAAAATGAAAATCAAAACTCGTATGCGCGTTAACGATGCACAAGAAAATTCTCAATTGCATGTCAAAAAAATGGCCAATTACCTACTACTTCTTGACACTCATCAAGTTTATTTGGATATCGAGACTAGATTCGAGGCAATACATAAATCGGAAGAGCTTCCCTGGAGTTCCAAAACCTATACAGGGTCTTTCACGAGGAACCTCACCCATATTTATACGGGAACTACTGAACGTATTTTCATGAAATTCAGCACTTATCAGTATTTCACGATGCTGATGAAATCTAAAATATTTTCAAGGCATGAGCACTCCGGTTTTTCCGGAAATGACGTCAACTTCCGTTTTTCAAATTAGAACACCATTTTTTTATTGCAGAAATAGATTCCTTAGAAAATTTCAAGTTATTTTGATGTAACATTTTTCAGTTTTGGTTGGAAAAATTCTCTCTGAGCGGGAAAATTCGAAAAAAAAATCGAAAATAGAGCTCCGCTGAAACAAGAATAACTTCGAGGTTTTTGGATGGAAAATTTTCATTTTTGGGATTTTTCAAGATGTAGATTGATATATCCACTTTAAAAATCGAAATCGCGATTCATGATACAGGGGGTGAAAAAATCGCTTTCAAAGTTAGGGATGACAAAATCGTGAAAAATCAATTTTTTCAAATTAGAACCCATTTTTTATGGCAGATATTGAATCTACGTTAAAAAATAATGTGAGTGTATGCATCACACCCTTGCCCTAAAGTGGATATTTTCTGAGTTATTCACAAAAAACTGTTTTTCGTCTTGAATTTTCATCTATTTCTTTTCCCTTCACGCCAAAAAGATGAGATACCATTAACAGAACCATGACAAACTTGAGAAATGTCGGATCTTTCGTTAAGAAAACTATACACAGAGAAAAAAGTGTAGTAGAAGATGAGAACAACGAAATAACAGTTCTTGCATATTTTCGTGTGAATCCTCAAAATTCTTCAAAGATGCCGAGATTGATCTGGGATTATCTCAATCGAGTGTTTGCAGAATATTAAAAAAACATAAAATGCACCCATATAAATTCAATAGGGTACAGCATTTGAAGGAAAACTGATTTCGTCAGGAGAAAAGAGTTTTGCGAAGGTATGATGATTCGATTTCAAGAGAATGAAAACTTTTTGGACTGTATAATTTGGACAGATGAATCTAAATTCACAAAGAATGGTTCTTTCAATAGGCATAACAGTCATTATTGGGATGAAGAAAACAACCACCACTTCAGACAATGGAACTTTCAAGAGACCTGGAGTTTCAATGTTTTTTGCGCCATCAAAATAATGCAATTCTCGATGTTCACATTTATGATGGGACTTTAACTGGTAAGATAGAAACACTAACATGTTTGCATTATTTAAAGAATGTTCTCCCTTAGGAGATAGATATTCTGACATATTGACTCAAATAATTGAGCCGCTAGTACAGATCCATAATGACTTATGGTATCAACAAGATGGCGCGCCTCCACACAATTCACTCAATGTGTCAAATATCCTCTACAGGCTATTTGAAGATCGATGGGTTGGCGAATAATGGTCCACATCTTTGGCCACCATGTTCTCCCGATTTAACTCCTTTCGACTATTATGTTTGGGGTAGGATAAAAAATATTGTCTACTCAA